>JASAMV010002614.1:0-53319 GCA_030248065.1 Rhynchonema sp. JSB1_4 | reverse complement strand
AAGCCGAACGATTGCAAATGTGATAAAGTAGTCGTGATCATAAATCGTGGTGAGTAAACACGTCATCGATTTTCTATCATGGTGCAGTAACCAAATTCGCAATAAATTTAGGCAAATCGACAAAAGATATTGCCAGCCAAAACGAAATAACGTATTCGTGTTCAAATCTTCTCCAAACATTTCACGGCGGTGGTTGGATCATTGGTCTTCGCCTCACATTTTCGCGTCGCTGCAGTGATCGTCGATATTCGAGTTCTCGCATCAGGCAAAAACAGCAAATGCCAACCAAAACAAAGATGAGCAGCATTAGCAAGGCCATAATCACCACGGCACTGGAAAAAGGGCGATATATCCGCACCTTGATGATCGCCGTCCGGTCCGGTTTTGGACACGCGAGTTTATGCCTCTCAATTGCTTGATTGATTCCACTAGTTTCGACCAATGTGTGTAAAAGTTGACAGCTAATACAAACTTTCACGCTGGTGTAATATAGAGGGTTGTGGGGCGGGCTCATTTTTTTCGTTGCTCTGCTTCTTGCGCGGGACTCCGTTCGGTCGAGGCAGGCAGCTAGCAGCACAGCTAGAGCAGCAGGCTCGTGCGCGTTTCGTGATATGTAGCAGGCTGGCGGCCGCTTGTATGTTGCAGTTACACAAGCTGTGTGTGTCAGCTGCGTGGCTATTGTGTTCAGTGCTGCTTCGACTTCGAAGGGAGTTTCCCTGCGTCTGTAGAATGCGAGGCACGAATGAATTTTGTAATATAGAATAGTTGCTGCTTGCTCTTTGACTTTGAAAATGGACAACTCCCCTGTGTCTGGAAGAATGCATGAAGCAGGAAATGAGATTAGTAAATCAACGGATATAGAACGAACTGCACACGAATCAATGTGAAGCAAAGACATGAATGACCAACGAAATAACGTCCGATCCGAGGACAAAGTTTGATATACACAGTAGTGAAGAGCATCGTTGAGAGAGAGCTTATTTTGTATAACGAAACAATGAACAGCGAAGACCGATTTCCCAAACGAACATGATAGGATAATCGAGATACAATGGCTCGCCACAAACGTAGTCGCCGGGTCCAACGCTTATTCGTTCGGCGCACACTTCCGGCGCAAAAAAACACGTCATTGGTGATCGGCAGGTGCCGTTACCTGGAAATGTCGGGTTTCAGTTATTGTTAGAAAATCGGGGCCGCGCTCGCAGATGAAAGGTGAAAGGTACCCGATAATTTTTAAAGAACTGGCACGTTTTAACTGGCTTAGCATTGCTTGCTGGCGAGACATTAAAGCCCGGATGCAATATGCATGCTTTGGCAGAACTGACTAAAATTTGCTGAAAAGAGACTATAACATTTCTGCTCACTAACAGTCTTTGCGTTCGTAGCATTGCAGATGTGATTGGCTTTCCTCAACAATAAGCAGCATCAGCATTATTGTTGCAATAGGAGACAGTGAACGGAGCATTTTCATTGTCATATTTGATGATGATGATTCGGCTTTGAAAGAGTTACTGGCAATAAAAACAGAATTGATTGAAAGCTGCTGATTGTAACTAATCTTTGACGGTTGTGGTGGTCAGATGAAATTTCATGAAGTTTCTCACCCCACTTTCCTTTCCGACACGGTTGTCATTTTCCTGTTTAAGATACGTCTTGAACGTCTATCCGCATTCTGTCTTTATTCCACACCCTTCAAAGATTAAGCTAGAATAAGGTGATGAGTAACATAGTGGAATACATGTGTCACAGCTGAGATATGCTCTGTGCTACCTAGTAGTGTATTTGGACCGAATTCACAATGCATGCGCGTCTGTGCCTTTGCGCGTTTGCGCGTCAACCTGGCTATTCTTCAACACTACATGCTGACGCGCAAACGCGCATGCTTTGTGAAGCCCGCCTTGCACCGGTATGTACACGGCTTGCTATTAACGCATCAGTGAAATAACAAGTTGGGGTTTAATACACCCTCACACAGTCAAAATTTGACAGAAAGGGAAACGATAGGTTACTTTTGATAAAGAGGATTGGAGAAAAGTCGAAGATAGTTGTGGTTGCATGAGAAAGCGAATTGGAGAAAAGTCGGAGATAGTTGTGGTTGCAATAAGTCATTTTTGGAAAGATAGTGTGCAACTTTATTTCTTCATGTCAGCTTTGTTTTCGTCACCGTCAAGGTTGTGGAGGATGATCTAGCGCATCGTGATCTTTTTTCCATGTGATGCAACAGAATAGGCAACATGTGCAGACGGCGATCATCAGCACAATTATTACAGCAATGAGGAAGCCGCTGAAAAAGTTTAAGCGACACAACTTAGGAATTCTTGAAAGTTCAGATGTTTTCCATCCATGAATGAATTTATATTTTGGAGACAGTGCCGGTCCGGTCACCGCTATATCGCACCGTTTCTTAGAACTTACAGCCAAGCAGGTGGATTCACGCGAGCATGTCCACTATCCTTATTGACGCACACGTATTTGCCGGCTGATCTTGTGATCATTCTCTTATCACAGATGTCTGTTCGTTCTGTACATTCCTCGTCGCTGGGTTTACATTGGTTATCGCCTGAAATGTATCTGTTGCTAAAATTGCTCAACAAAATAAGACGACTGCATGTTTGTGAACCGGCACACAGTAACTCATCACCAAGAAAAAATAATGGCAGCTGCAAAATTAAATACAGTCAAAAATGGATGAAAACGGGACTAAAAACTAACAGGTATCATTTTTGTAGCAATCATAGATAATCTGGTCAGTTTCGGTAGCCAACAGCAGCAGAAACATCGTCACGGCCAACATCGTCTGCATCAAGACTGGAATCGCCATAACAAATTTTCGTGGTGACGATGAGGCTTTGTGTATGAAATAAATAATGATGTGGATTTCAGTAAAAGACTGAAGAGATATCGAAATTCGCTGTGCAATACTAATAGATTTGCAACCAGTATTTTGGTTTATTCTGGTTGCGATCATGAAGGTTCTGCAATAAGAACAGGCGAAAAATTTGCCCATGATCATGGAAGCATTGTTGGCCGGCGTACAGAATTCCGTTGCTCCTGACAGGTTTATAAAAGGATTCCAATCGGGCGAATGATTTGAGCGCAAATTGCTCTCGGAATTCTTGCATGCCAGATCAACTTAAAGCTGCTGGTCAACAACCCATCGACCTCGCTTAATCTTGGGGGCAGTGCACATTAAGAAAGGTGGGATATCGTGTTACTCGGCTCTGACTTGGAGAGTCGATTCGTTGCTTCCTGATGTTTCACGGCCGGGTTGAAGTTCGCCCCTTAGTGAAAAAATGCAAAAGTTATGCCGGCTTCCCGTGGAAAGCACAATTCACGGCGACGTTTAAGAATTTCAGAATATCAAGCACAAACATTTATTTCATCGGTATGATATACGGCTTTGCAGGAAACAGCTTGCATCCTAAATGAGAAAACATTTAGTTCCAAAAACCTGGTGTTTTTTGGGCACCGTTTTCTTCGCTGATAATTTTAAGCATCTGCGATTGACCAGCAAATGTGTTGATCGGACACAAAAATCCTCTAATTACTGTGTACATAACCTGTGCTTTTGAGTTCTCTGCACCAAACACAGCTAATGCAATAATTCGGACAACATGCGCAAGTCGGTCATTATCAGCGCGCGCGCTCAAAAAACAACGTACAGATTCGAGCACTCAAAAATGTTTTGTCTTTTTTGGGGTCGCGCACGCCCATAATGACCGACTTGCGCATGTTGTCCGAATTATTGCGTTAGCTGTATTTGGTGCAAAGAACTCAAAAGCACAGGTTATGTACACAATAATTAGAGGATTTTTGTGTCCGATCAACACATTTGCTGGTCAATCGCAGATGCTTAAAATTATCGGCGAAGAAAACGGTGACAAAAAACACCAGGTTTTTGGAACTAAATGACTTCTCCCTCAGGATACAAGCTGTTTCCTGCAAAGCTGTATATTATACTGATGAAACAAACGTTGGTGCTTGATATTCTGAAATTATTAAACGTTGCCGCGAATTGTCCTTTCCACGGAAACCCGGCAAAATTTTTACATTTTTTCACTGAGGGGCAAACTTCAACCCGGCCGTGAAACATCAGGAAGCAACCAATCGACTCCCCAAGTCAGGGTCGAGTAACACGATATTCCACCTTTGTTCAGGTGCACTGCCCCCAAGATTAAACGAAGTCGATGGGTTGTTGACCAGCACCTTTAAACACACACTTTTCTGAGAATGATCATTTGCAACGATATGCTAATTTTTGTCAGATCACAGGAGAAAATGAGGCACTACTTTGTGCAATTTTTAGATAATCTTTCTGTGGTGTCACAAATTGGTGGCATTGAATAAGAGTTTCACGTCAGCATGCAGTATTCGAACTATCTTGGTTGTTCCAAAGTCTGTCGATTGGCGGGGTCCTGTTTTTGTGGTTGGCGAATGTTGCAAACATTTTTGATGCAGCAATACGCGACCCAAATCAGGAAAATGATGATTATCAAGATGACTACGACCGCCAGCAGAATTCCGCTGAAGAAATAGAATCAACGTTAAAGAAAATTGAGGCAAACGCCTAACAAAGTCCACTCACATAAAAATCGGAGCGTCTTCTTTTTTTGGTTGAGCAGTTTCAGAGGCTTTGCACGCATATTTGTGGTTTATGATTGAATCCGAGCTATTCTTGCATTCACTCTGTGCATTCACGCACTTTTCGCTCGCTTCGCATTTGCTATCACCTACTGACGAAACAAAGTTAAAATTTTGTTTGGTTGTAAACGAGCAGTTCTCTTCGTTCCACTAACAATCTTTGGTGTCGTAGCAGGTCGAAGTCACTGCAATCGATCCTTGTTGTGTGTCGGTTATCGAAAACACCAGAATAATCGCAATCGTAATGGTATGAGAATGTTGAATGACCATTCTGTTTATTTTAGAGCCTCAGAGGTGGTGCCGATGATTGATGCACTAATGGTTGAGCAAATTTTGGAAGTTCAATGCTAATGAAAATAATTTGCGGTGCACCTTCATAGTGAATCTAATTAGGCCCCCACAGGAATTGAAGCTGCTGAGTGGGATGCTTTATGGAAGAAATCTATCCGGAAAGAAAGGGTGGCTACCTTAGTCAATTCTGATTGGCTGAAATAATTTCTGGCCAATCAACGTAATGAAAGAGAAACTATACGAAAGAAATAAATTTGGAGATTAAAATTTTAGTATTTTTGGCAAAAAAATCCCGACTTTTTCAGTAAAAATCAGAAGCTTCGGGCCGGGGTGCCCGGCCCGGCCCGGCCTCGAAAAAAAGCTATTTTTGTCTGTAAAACAGCATTTATTTGCATGACACACGGATAGACCTTGTTTTTCGTCGTCGCACAGCCGCCTGCCAATGCCAAAATCCTAATCCCGAGCTAGAAATTCAGTCATGAATAATCATACATCGAGTTAGTAGGGGCTTAGGGGGTACCTTGCAACAAGGCATGGGCACAATACCGATTTTTAGGCCCACCCAATCAGAGGTGGGAGGTGGGAGCAGTGTAGTGGCAGGCAGGCCCATGTGTGGGAGGCAATGGTGTAGCTGGGGGGGGGGGTGGGGGGTCCCCCCCCAAGGTACAGTAGGTAGGTTGCCGCCCCTCGCCTGGTACAGTAGGTAGGTTGCCGCCCCTCCCCTGGTACAGTAGGTAGGTTGCCGCCCCACCTAACTTTTCACCCAAAACATTCATTTTTGGCTTAAAATTGCATAAAATTAGCATATTTGTCTGCAAATAGGCGAAAAATCGCGCGCTGCGCGCGAAAATTAGTGTTTTAGGCCACATTTTCTTCAGTATTTAGACATAAAAAATTTCGGTTTCCAGATGACCCCCCCAAGTGGTACGACCCCCCCCCCCTAGCTCGGCTGGTACAGTAGGTAGGTTGCCGCCCCGCATTTTGGGTGGTACAGTAGGTTGCCGCCCCGCCTGGGTAGCTACACCACTGGTGGGAGGTAAGTATGATGCGGGGTTGGGACCGGAAGCGTGAGAGGTATGATTTTGGTCACCCAAAAACGCGAAAAAACACGGTTTTTGTGATACAATTTTGGCCAAAAAATGAGGTAAAAATAGTACTTTTTTCAAATTTTCGCCGAAAATCGCCTAAAAATAGGTATTCAGTGTAGTGGCAGGCCCATGTGTGGGAGCGGGAGGCAGGGTAGTACTTGGGGGGGGTGGGGGGGGCCCCCAAATTCATCTATCTATCGTCAACACTTTTTGATTTCATCTATCTATCGTCAACACTTATGGGGAAATCTATCTATCGTCAACAAAATCTGGGAACAATCTATCTATCGTCAACACATTTGGACCCCAAAATGGGTATTTTTGCCTCAAAATGGCTCAAAATCGATATTTTTTGTCCCAAATAGGCAAAAAATCGCGCGCTACGCGCGGATTTAGTACATCTAAGTACATTTTCATTAATATTTACACATTATTACCTACTTAGTGCACTATACTATACCTTGATTTTTGGCGACCCCCCCCCCCCCCCACCATCTATCTATCGTCAACAAGTTTGGGTCGACCCCCCCCCCCAGATTTCGGACTTGGGTCATCTATCTATCGTCAACACATTTCGGGTCCCAATCTATCTATCGTCAACACCCTGACCAAGTACTACACTGGCGGGAGGTATGTATGATGCGGGGTTGGGACCGGAAGCGTGAGAGGTATGATTTTGGTCACCCAAAAAGGCGAAAAAACACCGTTTTTGTGATACAATTTTGGCCAAAAAATGAGGTAAAAAGAGTACTTTTTCCAAATTTTCGCCGAAAATCGCCTAAAAATAGGTATTATGGGTGGGTTTGCGCGCGCAGTGCGCGATTTTTGGGAAAATAAGGTCGAACAACACCGATTTTTGCCTTAAAAAGGTATAAAATTGCTTGTGAGAGGTATGATTTGGAGTTGTGAGAGGTAAGTACTCAACCCCCCCCAACCCCCCCCCCTCGGGTTTTGTGGTAGGTAAGTACTGAGGGGGGGGTTCAACCCCCCCCAGCCACTACTATGTAGGTATTATGGGTGGCGATTTTTGGGAAAATAAGGTCGAAAAACACCGATTTTTGCCTTAAAAGGGTATAAAATTGCTTGTGAGAGGTATGATTTGGAGTTGTGAGAGGTAAGTACTCAAACCCCCCCAACCAGTGTTGGAGGTGGGGGGGGGGGGTTTGGGGGGGGGGGGTAGCCCCCCCAGTACAGTAGGTATCCCCCTCGCCTGGTACTGGTACCAGTGTAGTTCCTGGTCCGGAGGGGGAGATAGCGGACCCTCCGTTTTTTTCGGAGGGGGAGATAGTGTACCCCCGAGGGGGGGGGGAAGGGGGGGGAAGACCCAAATTCGGGAAAAAGTCACTTTTTGAGGTAGAAAATTTGACCTATTTTTGCCCCTTTTTGGAAAAAATTCTTCATAAAAAGGGCATTTTGGCGACTTTTGAGAACATTGACCTAAAAATCACACATTTTTGGTATAAAAATGCCCATTTTAGGCCTAAAAATGCCTATTTTAGGCAAAAATTGGGGGAGATAGTGTACCCGGAGGGGGAGATAGGGGGATAGTGTACCACCTGAGGGGGAGATAGTGTACCCGAGGGGGGGGGACCCCCCCCTCCCCCCCCAGGAACTACACTGCCAGGTACAGTAGGTATCCCCCCGATGTTTGGCATGGTACAGTAGGTATCCCCCCCGATTGTCACCCCGGTACAGTAGGTATCCCCCCCTATTTTGCCCCAAAAGTGCCAATTTTTGACCAAAATGGCCGAAATTAGTGCAAAATCAGTGTTTTTTACCTCAAATTACCCGAAATTCGCGCGCTACGCGCGCAAATACTACGTTTTCACACGATTCCACACATAATACACACAAAAAATTTTCTCTCCAAAACCTAACCCCCCCAACCCCCTCCAAACCCCCCCTAGGTACATAAACCCCCAGGCCATCGGCTCTGGTACAGTAGGTATCCCCCCTCTCCGAGCGCGGTACAGTAGGTATCCCCCCTCCAGAGTACCTCCAACACTGTCGGTTACGGTAGCTATGCTGCGTAGCCAGTGTAGTTCCTGGTCCGGCGCGGCGGTTAGTGTACCTACCCCTTTTTTCCGTGCGGCGGTTAGTGTACCTCCCTGGGGGGAAGGTGGGGGGGGGAAGACCCAAATTCAGGAAAAAGTCACTTTTTGAGGAAGAAAATTTGACCGATTTTTGCCCCTGTTTTGGAAAAAATTCTCCATAAAAAGGGTATTTTTGCGACTTTTGACATCATCGACCTAAAAATCACCCATTTTAGGCCTAAAAATGCCCATTATAGGCATAAAAATGCCGATTTTAGGCAAAAATTGAGGCGGTTAGTGTACCTGGCGCGGCGGTTAGTGTACTAGTGTACCTTGGTCGCGGCGGTTAGTGTACCTCAGGGGGGGACCCCCCTCCCCCCAGGAACTACACTGTGCGTAGCCAAAAGCTACGGGTCACGGCCCTGCGGTCCACGCTAACATTGCTCGAAAAAAATGTTTTTTCCGGAAATAAAACGGTTTGTTTTCAGTTCGTCGCTCTGCGCCCGCCGAAGTCGCGTGAGACGAGAACAGTGAGTCGGATTTGATTCTCGAACTTCAAGTTCAAGTTCATTGCTGCAATGCAAGTCAATCACGCAACGTGGCCACGAGAAGACAAGCATGCACGATATTCGCAGTCGACGAAGACATATTGTCCGAGATTGCATTGCCCAGCGTTAGTTTACTTGCTGGCTCTTTCGAGGTTCACGAAGCAATGATCTGGCCCTTGCGTATAGTGACTAAAACCACGGTAAATTATATTTTCGGAAAAAAACCGTTTTTTCCCAATAAATTTCCAGTACTTGAGGAATTCCGAAGCCAAAAACACCCATTTTTGAGCAAGTTTTGCTTTGCTTATGGTTTGTTAATCCCAGTGTAGTTCCTGGTCCGGAGGGGGAGATAGCGGACCCCCGTTTTTTTCGGAGGGGGAGATAGTGTACCCCCGAGGGGGGGAAGGGGGGGGGGAAGACCCAAATTCGGGAAAAAGTCACTTTTTGAGGGAGAAAATTTGACCTATTTTTGCCCCTTTTTGGAAAAAATTCTTCATAAAAAGGGTATTTTGGCGACTTTTGAGAACATTTACCTGAAAATCACACATTTTAGGCCTAAAAATGCCCATTTTAGGCCTAAAAATGGCCATTTTAGGCAAAAATTGGGGGAGATAGTGTACCCGGAGGGGGAGATAGGGGGATAGTGTACCACCCGAGGGGGAGATAGCGTACCCGAGGGGGGGCCCCTCCCCCCCCAGGAACTACACTGGTTAATCCCCACCTGCATGTTTCAGGCACGAAAAAGGGTTGCTTTGAGCTGTTTTTTTAAAACGATTTTGTAACATAGGTTCGAAGCCCCAAGAAAATTTCTCGCCATTTTCAGACCGAAAAACACATTTTCTCTGAAAAATAAATTACCAGTAATTTTTCCGGGTAATTTCTTTTCGAAACTTACCGGGCTCAGGATTTTCCGTTTTTTTCGAAAAAAAAAAGGTTTTTCAGTTAGTCACTATAGTCTGGCGTACTGTTTTGTCCCACCGGCGTGCTTGTCGCTGGGAACTGGGAGGGGTTTGGGTCTGGATTGGTCTGTGGTGCACTTTGTAGGTAATAATGTTTTTAGTATTAATGAAAATGTATCTTGATGTGCTAAATTCCCCCGGAGCAGTGTTGGGGGGGGGTAGCCGGCTTCAATTGAGTTCAAACAGGCCCTGTTCCTCTCACTGTTCACACACACCGAAATCGTTGTCCTGCTGGTGACAAAAGTTTTCTGGCCTCATGACTCACGCTTGACTTGGCTCGCCGGCCAGCCAGAAGTTTCACCTGGCAACCAACATTGTGTGGTGCTCGTGGATTGACTTCTGCTTGACGGCGTGACGGCTTGCTTTGATATGGCATGGCATGCACAGCTGTTTGTCGCTGGCTGAGGTAACAACATTTGGTCGCTCCGGTCTAGTTTCGCTGTCATGTCCCATCGTCGTCATCCCATTTTCTGTTTGTTCTATTTCGGTTTTACTTTCGCACTGGAATGATTCAGTGCTGGTCTGCATGCGTTGCTTTGCGTGAATTGTTTCAGTGCACTCTAACTACGACAGCTGTTTTGTTTCGTTTGAGCAACAAACATGCAGCCAAACCGACAAGCACGTGGCTTGAGGATTAGATTACGAGATATTTCCTTCCGCGCGTTTTACTTTCTCTAAACATTTTCCAGCGGAACGCTTGTGTTTTGGCGGAGCTTTGTCGAAATGTATGTTTCCACCACGATGCTATTCTTGGCTTTGGATTATGTACTCTAAACTTGTCTTAGCAGAGCACAACAACACAACAAACGTTTTCCGCAGAGCTTGTCATTTCCTTTGCCACAAGCCGTCGTTTGCCGCTTTCGCTCTTTTACGAGCTGCTCTAACAAGTTAAACCAGAATTATATATTACATGTTTGAATTTTCCTATCAGTAAGTATGCGCCCCGAACACCGCATAATTTTAAATTGTACAATTTAACAAAAAGCCAAATCGTGAACATGCTAGCTTGTTGGTTTGTGCTGCATAAAGTGCGTTCTCTGAAAGTCCATAATATTTTATTGTGTTGAACCTTAGTTTGTGCAGCTGTGTGAGTAGAGCCACATGCTGCGCTATTTGTTGATAGAAAGCACTTCTGGGCATGGCAGGGCCAGGGCCCATTGCTGGCTGCATTTCAAAACACAGGATAGCTTCTAATCTCATAAAGCCAAAAAAACGGGCAGGCTCAGCCATGAGAATAATACTTTTTATATACCACACCAACAGGGTGTTCTGACTCTGTCCGTAACACTCAGCCAGATTTATGTAGGACGCCAAGCGCTTCCCAGTAACAACTATTTTGATGAAGATGTATTTTACATCTGCAGAGACAGCAGTGGTTAGAGCATCGGAGTGTTGCCTCATGTATTAGATAGTAATTTCGGACTGCGTGTATGCGCGCCATTTGTAGAAGGGATTTCTTTCCTGTTCGGAACTCATTTGCAGTTATTTTCATTCGAAAGTGAAAGTATGTTTTCTCCAGAAAAACGTGACGGCAGAAAAACTTTCCATTTCATGCCAGTGCATCACTCGAGAACTGACGGCAGGTGGTGGCTTAATGCCCCCCACCGCAGTCCAAGTCACTTGTAATTTGAGCTAATCGGGTGTTCAGAGTTAGGAAACGTGTGCTATGTGCATGTGCATGTTCTTCTTGCCAGCCAGTGTTGGCGTCACCTTTTGTATCGCCCCAGCTCCGCCTGAACAGCGGTAAAAAGTCATGTTGACAAAAATCGAAATTAACTTGGTCTCCAGACCAGTTTGTTTCGTTGTGACTGAGAACATTAGGATTCAGCTAGTCCTGATAATTTGTTGAGTTCCTGTTTAAAAGCAAGTATTTGACCGTCATTTTCAAGATTCACAAAGGCGCAGGCGCTCTGGCTAAACTGGACAAAATAATAATGAACAATAATTTGCTGCGTCCGCCGGAGAAGAGCTCGCGTCGGCGATTCTCGCTGTTCGAGCCCAGATTGACGACGACCTGTCCCCAGAAACAAAAGTCAATGAGATCAAGATCATTTCGGTGGTGAGTTTATGCCATTGTGTGTCTGAACGTGCACTTGACCAAGGCTGTGTGTCTAGACCAGTGCTCCCAGTGATCGAATCGAAACAGCTTTGTGTTGTGTGATGGTTTGAACAACCAGTGCTCAAGTTATGGTGCTTCGTTATGGTGGCCACCCGCTGCACGTTTTTAAATAATGCCGTTTTACAAACGTTTCAGCGAATGAGATAATTGTGGGAAGCAAATCCACTGGAGACCACTGTTATTTCAATGAACTAACGTGGTGACACGGCACAGCGTTTTGCCCAAATGTACCACATTTGGACAGGCGACCAACATTTGGCCTGGAAAAATATCGAGAAAAAGCTGCTTTTTCGGGAAAAGCGGCTTCTTTCAGTACATGTATTTTCTGGAAAAATTGCAACAATAATTTTATGCCATTCTGAGCCAAAATGGCTGTTTTGAGTGACAGTCTGAGTGGGGCGATGACCTACCTGCTGTACCAGGCGAGGGGCGGCAACCTACTGTACCGTACCGAGGCGGGACCCTCCCCCAGCTACACCACTGGTTCATACCGTAACCGTAGTTTAGTCGGCCCCTCCGGAATTTCATCATACTTCCGGAACCAGGATTTTATTTCCCCTGTTGTTTAATTTGTCTGCGTTGGCACGAAAATTTGAATCTCAAAAATTAGCGATTCGTTTGTTGTGCTGCAGGACAAGTCCCGCCTGACAGAAATACACAGTTTTTTTATCTGACACCCGTGGCGCCCAACAATGGGGTTCATTTTGAGCTGTCAGTTTCTTTTTCAAACCCCGACGGGCTTCTCTTAATCTACCAAAGTTGCAATGCCAATTTGGTCCAATGCAAAAATGTTGACACATTCGGTTTTCCATGCCGATGTTGGTTCACACATTCGTGTTTTCTTGAAACTTTACGGTTCACAAACCGTATTAACGTCGTTTCATTTTTCGTTTTGTTAGCTTCGTTTGCACAGTTCGGAATGGAGAGCTTATGTCGTGCCAGCATCCAGTATAGCAACTGCCTGAGGCCTGCTCGGCACTAAAACGGACCGAAACTAAATACACTTACTTCATAGCTTTGTTGTCTTATCTTGGCGTAATAAAGCAAAGCGGTGATAATGGCTCGTGCGAAACAACGGTCTTTGTCTGTCAATCGAGAAGGCCAGAATTAATGCCCACACGGTCCCAACTCCTAAGTATCAGTTGATAAATCATAACCATACAATCCGCAATCACACGAGAGACAGACAAAGAAAGACGAGGCGTCTTGCTTGAGAAAATTATGCACATCCGCTTTTTTAAAGCGCAACTGCGTCCGTCTGTGTTGACTTTCTTCGCTTTCGTCCATGTTATGGCTGCTGAGGTTAATTTGTGCGTCCGACGGAATTAGTGTGCCCCTTTAGGCGCTCTTATAGGTTTTCATGTGTTCGATTAGGTCCCACAAGACACCGGAGAGGCAAAGGTAATCAAACAAAATGTGTGACCGCACAGCATGATGTATACAATTTTGGAGACCTCACAGTGGTTCAGCTCGCCTTCTTTTGAGGTGCCCCCAAACAACCACATAGGTACACGTAGGTAGTAATTTCGGACCTTTCAATTTTTTCGAAAAGTTGTCCGTCTTATTGACGCATGTAGCCTATGGAGGTTTGTGCGCTCCAACTGCCCTGAGTCGTAGTATGGTTCACTTTTTTTAGATGGTGCCATTGCGATGGTAGCCATGTAGGCATGACTGGTGGCGTGAGAAAGCCTTCAAAAAATTTATTGATATTTACTGCGACAGCTAACAGCTAGACAGGCGCATACCACCTCCTGGGAGAGGAGAGGACCATGTTTCTTCGAGAGACCATACCAGGAACCCATACCTTATTTTTGCTCCCACCGACGTGTCTAACTATCTCGCGCCCACAATCTAAACACTGCCGTTATGCCAGCTTACGTTACATTATTAGACTGAAACTGAACCATGCTTTGCATTGGCTGGGCGTGCAAGCAAGTAACCAAGACACATTTTTTATTAGCCATTTGCTTGCATTAAATGTATCAAAGTCCTGTTCGCTTTTTTATGTTCTTTTTGCTAACCTGACATAGTTGATGTATTTAGTTCTTCTTGTGAGAGAGAACCAGGATATCTTGCAGCAGAGTTCTTATTCGGCCGATCGGATGAATTGACGGTTGTTTTTAACGAAAGTCCACTGAACTCAGCCAACCAAAATGCCAAAATTTCATTCCAACAAGAAATATGTTATTTGCCACATGGAATAAAGCATAAATTGGATTAATATTCGCCCATCATGTCGTCCAGGTGCTAAACAAGTTCAGTTTTGTCGAAAACTGACCTGTTCAAATGATCAACTGATCCAAAAATTCTCCAGGAAACCGTCACGTCAGCCGTTGCCAAAAGTGTCCAGCTACGTCGACACGCGTCAAGCCGAAGCAACATCAACAACAGATGGCACCGCAAACTGTGCTGCCGATCAAAAGGTTGCACTCGGCCCAAAGACCAGCAGCGATGCTTACTTCCTTCGATCAGGGGCAGGACAAGCCCGCGCCAAAGCCAGTCACCCGTCGCCGTTTATGCATCAAAGGGAGACAGCGTTCAGAAAGTGGTCGGCCTTATTGCCAAAACGGTTCGTGATTTTAAAAGAGGCGTAATCCATATCTTTTATTCGATGCATCTGCTTGAAGCTTTGGACTCGACCTGAAAAGTCACAACATGCGGGTTATCTTTGTGCTGTCGCTCTAATGCCCGTGAAGCGGGCCGTTGAGCCGGCAGTGCGCGAAGGAAACAGTGCGCTTCAAAACCTTTCTCACTGATAGTTGGATGCGAGGGCTTGGAGTTTCCATAATTCTAGCCTGTCCAGTGAAATATGACATCTTTGACTGCGTGCAGGTCAATGTTTGGCGCGGCTCCATCGTCACCCAAAAAGATCATCGCTGGTGCAAGTTCCACGGACGATCTCTTGCTTTCTGCTCAATTCCGACCGGCCATCTACGGTGAGTATGCAGCTGCTGTTTGTTCCTCTGTTATGTTGTTCTTTGCAATGATCGTAGCGACTCTCATTGCTTGTACTAACTGGTTGTCTCCTATTCGTGTGTCTGGGTTTCACATGCGGTGGCAGTCAGTAGAGCGCATTTGACTCTACCAAGTACCAAGCTGATGTCATCAACTCAATGGTGCTACATTAATGCAATGAAAGAGAAAATGTGGTTTTCCGAGGCCTGGGCACGTACTGTTCTGGTTGGAGTGGAAGTGGCTGATTATTAATTGATCCATACAGTGCAAAGCAATAGCAAATTTATGTGCGGGTCTACAAGGTGAAAGCATGCTCGTTGTTTATGGAAATGACTGGAACTGACACGTGTATACAGTACATCATTAGCAAAGCCAATTCGTACACGCGCGCAATGGGCTGTTATTGTTTCGGTTCTGTGTAGTTGCCGTGATTATCTGCACAGCACGCTTCGCATCAATAGCGCCAGTACTCTTTCGTTGTGACGTTACTGTATCCTTGCGTACGAAACTTTACGTCGTCGTAAAAGTAAGAATTGGGTGCACAGATACAATACACGTCAAACTGTTTTTGTACTTGGATTGCGTTATCACATCGATGTGATGGACGAAACAGCAGCGCTTACCAAACGGGGTTACATTGGGTTACCTGGTTTGCTTTTGTCGCGTGCTATGCACTATGGCACTTACAAACCAATGCGTGTTTTGCACTGTCCTGAAGCACGACCTTCGAAACGTGTTTTACCCCGTTTTTGGTGTATGCATCCATAGTTTTCCGTCTTCGCAATTCTTGACTATCAAGTCCTCTTGTCACAATAACAAGTGCGTTGCTGAGTTTATGCAGCTTTTCAAGTACGTACAGTAGAAGCAGTGAAGTTTGACCACAAGTTCGTAGCGCGTGCCTGGCTCAGTACTAAAGCGTCGCACGAGGATGACAGATTATTACCAGGCCCGTCGCCCGCACAAAAATATATTCTCTTACGCGGCCGCTGTAAGCCGGTGATGAAGTACTTCTTTGTTATTCATCGTACGATCTTCATCATTTCAGTGCACGCTATCCCGCGGCGATAGTTGCGTTGCGGCGTGCGTGCGAATGCACGTTTGCGGTCTGTTGATCTAAGTGTTTGGTTTGAAAAAGTTTAGTTTTGCCCTGGTGGCGGTCTCATGACCGAGTGCAGGCCAATTTTTTGCTTGCTAGTCGTATTGGAAAACTTTGAGCGTACCTACCGCTTCATTTTCCGGCGTTCGTTGACGTGACTTGAGCTTGATTGACTCTGACTGGTGACCTGACTCTGACCTTCGCCCCTGTGATTATTTGACACAGTTCAAAGTTGATAGCCTGTTGCTGCCAGCAGAAAATGGCCCAATAAAAAAGTTAGACGACGCCAACAAGTGCAGCTGGACGGAGGAGCTGTTTACTCGTCCGTGTGATGACTAAGCAGTGTGTTGTGAAAACAAGCATTATATATTCAAGGGCTCTTACGCACAAGTTATCAGAGCAACAGGCACGACCGTGAAATTAAATTTGTTTTGACTGCTTCCCAAAGTAAATGTTCTGCATAGGTTCAAGTGCATAAAAACCGTCGGTCGGCTTTCTTAGTTCTCTGAGCAAATAACCGACTGGCGCATTCTTCGTCTTTCAAAGGTCAGCGTATTCCAGCCGGACAATCTGATTCCAACCGAGCGCATGTAACACATAGCCTTGGTTGTTTTAGCGGGCTGTGCTTCTGTGATGAGCTCCTTGTTGTCTTCCTACCTCGCAACATGGCGCACTGTTGTTGTGGTTTTGTCGTCGTGTGTGAATTGTTTTTGGTCTGTACTTTGGTTTTTCATTATGAAAGTAGCTAACCAAAAGCCGAACAGACGCAACTACAGTGCGTATGTGTCCTCCAACTGCTAATTAAGTCGGCTGTCTCTTTTCGTCTGCTCTAAATACCTGGTCTTGTTACCCAAGGGTGCACTTAAATTCCTGAAGGCAGGAGATCTCCACCTGACGCAGAAAATGAGATCGTAGGCTGGCCAAAGCGTACTATCAGATGTTTTTTTGCCTGTCGGGCTTTATAGGTGCGCCCACTTGCCATGTGAGCAGGAAGCGCCCCATTCAAACTTCCGTGCTGGTGTCTATCCATTTCGAAATCGAACGACTGGTATTCCAATTTAGATTGCGGCAGTCTTGTTCTCATGTTCTCACGCACAAGGCTGTCGAATAATACAAGTGCGGCCGTTTTTCTATTGAGTAAACATTTCCAACGCACCAGCCAGTGCGCATTGCCGTGTTTACTTTCGAAATCGCTTTATCTCTCACCCCATCTCATCGTGTTTCCAGAGAATACTAAAACTGCCAGTTACTGGACTGGGCAGTTTATCACCTCCCTCGACAACTTTACTTGGATGTTTGTGATTACATTTGATTCGCTTATTCTCCATCGGTGGACTTAATCCGAATGAGACGCTAGTATGTTACACCCCGATTATCTCAATGGCTCGATGCGGCGAGGCAAAAGCGCGGAGAATTTGACGATGGGTACCGTCCGCCGAGCATCGTCCTGGGCGGCGTTGGGGGCAATGGTCGTCCCTCAAATTCTCATACACTCAGGTAAATCAGATTTGTGCGTATTTTTCCTTTTGCCCTATTCTAGCGCGTGACTACATTATTTTTTCAACACTTTTAATCGTTTGTGTGAGCGTGAGATGATACAGGAAGTGAAGAGTGAATGTTACCATGCGTTGTGTTTGTGTTAGACTGATTTTTTCTCCTAATTTCCTGAGAATTTCCACCGGTCTGCATTTTAGTGCGATGTGGGTGTTTTTTGTGGGCGCCACGTGCTAAGAGCGTTCTGGTCGGTCTCCCGGCGGGACGGGAGTGCAGATGAATGTGTTTCAGTCGTGTCATACGTGATGCAGCCTCAAGGCCACTGTTGCACATATACGTACATATGTATTGCATGTGGGCGCAGGGCACACCTACATATAATGGCTCCCAACAGGACGTGTCGTGTAAAATACACATACTGGACGTGGATATGTCAGTGTATATTATATGATCGTGTACCACGACAGAGAGCTGCTCAGTATGCGCGCATGTGAGGCAAATAATTTAATACGGGCATTTCTCCGTGCGCTCCGAGCTGATCTAATATCCTCTTGATTTTGTTTCACGAAAGCACAGCCTTGCCCTTCTCTTTGTTTCATTTCGTTTTTTCGTCGGGTGGTTCTTGCTCTTGCTTCGTCCTTGTGGCCACCTTGCGTTTATGCAGCTTTTTATAAGATGATTTTAACTGAGCTTCACCATTTGCGTAGCCAAGCCATACGGTTCTGAGAGCTTTTCAAAGAAATTGCATTTCTTTGACCGACTAGTGCTTCAGCTTTCGCTAAATTACCCAAGGCCTACAGCTCCGTGTTCGTATTACAAATGTTGGTGTTCTGTCCCAGTTAGCTGGACTGAAGTGCGCTGTACGCGAACATAATGTATAAAGTGAACTCTGAATTTGACACAGAAGATTGCGTTACGTCGCAATTTGCTTTTGTTCTAAGCCTGTCAAAGAACAGACAGGCGCGGTTTTGTTGTCCAACATTACTAGCGCTGTTGTAGAATGGAATGTGAAGTGCAGCGGAAGCTAAACCATCTTCAATTTTGTCCGAAGTAAGCGTCTTTAGGCTCTAATGAGCGCCTTCGGTGTGAACAAAAGACAGATTACGTGACAGCTGCAGACTTCTCTTTGTGCCACATTAACCTTGTCATTGATCTTTGTGGCTATGCTTTGACTTGTCTGTCTGGGTTTCGCGCTTTGCATTCGTGCTGAAACAACATGGCCATTTCTCGGTCATGTTTTTGCTCCGGAAGTTTATGCATCTCTTTTGCTGAAAAACGTTCTCGTGCTCGTTATTTCTCATGCAGAAATCGTGGTAGAACGAATCAAAGCCGTTTCGTCTGCTCTATGGGAGTTACTGTAAGCTTTCATCGCTCAAGCAGCTCTAACTTCCGTATCGCGCATCTGTAATTCATACCCATGGCTTTCAGCCTCGAGAGCATATAGCATATGCACGTTTGCTGCGCACCCATGTGCACTACATACAAAGTTTTGATGTGCTTTCTGGTGCATAGGTGTTGTTTTTTGCTTGTATTGGTTATCAGATTTGTTGGAACAATTGGTACTGCGTATGTATTTTTTGCAGGCGTGGCAGAACTATAATTTTTGGATGCTGCTGTCTAAGTTTGAAACATCAGCCAACCTATCTATATCCATCGATGCAATGTACGAGCGCACGGTCCTACAATTGACTGCTCCCCGTTTCGTGGCCGGGCAGGGTGTATTGTGCTGCTGACTCATTGCAACGCATAATTGCGGATACACAATACACCGGTATTGGAAGTACGATACCATCGCTACATTCGAGAGAGTCGTGCAGAAATTTCCCCGAAAATGATTCGAAACGACAGCGCCCCTCAGCTACGCTCTCGCTTGTCCAGTTTGCTGCTGGCTAAATTGCACAAGCAACATGACTCGTTCGGTTGGTACACGTTCATGTCGATGTCATCTGTTTGTGCTCACTCCTTTCGGGTTTTCTCGCTTAAAATATTGTAGGTGCGTCAATTCACGGAAAATGAATCACAACATTTTCACAATCGTACGCTTTGTGGTTGATTTTCTGAGTTCACCTTGTGATCTTTAATTATTCACCTGTAACGGACACTGAATTGAACGAAACTGCGCAGTACACGCCTGTATTGTGTGTGACTAACAACTGCCGAAAATGTCGTTTTTTTGTCATTACGCAACGATTTGTGGCCGAGTTGGGTTTTCTGTGTGTGATGTGCGTTCGATGATGACTCAACCACTGCGTATCTTGGTGCGGTGGTTGTGTCGAAACAATTTTGATTGGTATCAGTCTACAAAAAATAAAACTCTCACGCAAGTGCGTCTGGTCGTGTTACTGTGTCATTAGATAGATAAGGTTTCAGTTTGTTCAGTTTCTTTTGGCAGGCCCGGTCTTGTTGAAGTGACTCACAGCCACATTGACCGCATGGTTCCTACCTACGGTTCTCACCAGAATAAAGAATGAAAGGTTATTATCTCGATATATTCCAGTGGGGCGTATGTCCTGTGCTACCACTGTTAGCTATAGTTATTGCGAAACTTCCATGCTTTTTCATGCGCTCGTGAAACGTTTATTTCCGGTAGCGGGGCCGTGTGGTCTAATGGCAGTGCAGTATGTAGATATCACTTTTTACTTTGTTCGGCGATACTGTTCGCTGCATGTGCACAGAGTACCTAGCTCCATTCGTGGTCTTCAGATGACCTAAATTGTGGGTCAGACAACCGATAAAGTGGGTGGCAGTGTTTTTGCACTTTAGCATACGCTTCAGGCACAGCAACTGTGTCCTGCAGGCATATCGACAGCAAGTACGGAAACGGATACATTTGCATTTTTGTTGTTTTCTTGCGGCGACCATGTGCCCTGCTATTTCTTAGCAGTCGTGTTTTTGTGGCCTGCACCCCATGAATTTTCCACCAAACCCACCTCACATTGTACCTACCAAGGCCGAGCGCGGTGATGTGTTTTTTGCCTGTGTTCCGTGCGCATTTGTAACGACATTGCTCCCGCTCCCCAGAGTGGCGCTCAACCGGCACATGTTTGCACAGGACGCTTGAGGCTTCTGTGTCGTTGGTGGATTGGTTGATGCTCACACAAAGTGACGCGCGCGCACATTATACACGTCAAGCAGCAAGCAAGCGAGAAGCGAGCCTGCAAGTGAAACCAATGGAGTACAAAAAATCTGGGCGCTTTCAACTCGGCATCACAGCCTCCCCTATCAGCCAACAGCAACTTTTCTTACACATGCACGGTGATACGGCTTTGTGCACCCACGTATGTACGTGCGTCCCGATTTGCTTGATTGCGCTGCAGCGCGGCCCACCCGCGAGACTAAGCTGATTGGGCCTGCCCTGCTTTTTTCTCGTCTAAATTCCAAAGATGAACGAAGCAGTGCAATATGCGATGCAATTGATTTAGGCAACCATGAGCATAGCAGTCCGGATCCGGACACTGTCATGTTGAGAATTTTTGAATGATTCGTTGCCTGTGTTTTGGGTGGCTAGGTGCACAAATAAACTTAGCTGAGGCTAGCTAGCAGTGATGATACTTGCTTCACTGTTGGTATTTTCGCACGTTTCTTAGTTTTAAGCGTTAGCTGTTGGACGATGCTTCAACCATTTTTAGTGCAACTAAAGTGTGCTGGAACATGCCAATGTAACTGAACGAACAGTGTATGCTTGCCGTAGTGATTTAAGAAATACAGTAGTTTTATAGCGTAAATGTATACATGCAATTGCAACGAAAACAGCTAAAATCCCGTGGGGATTTAGGTAACAACTCATGGGTCACGCACAAGTAGTTGCCACGTGTTGTTGACAGCCGCCAGACGCGTTTTATCCGCCCTAATGCGCTCAAATTACGGGTTTCAAGTGCTGTTTGTTCACGACAGATATAGAACGACAACGCTTTGTGGTTGTTTCGTCATTTTAACCCTTGTTTTCGCGAAGCTCTCAGTCTGCCACTCGAATACTCGGTTCGCTCATTGCAAATGATGAACTTGCCACTATTTACCTGTTATAGTACATGTTCAGCCGAAAAAACTGCAACGATTGTTTGGATTGACACATCATAAACCACACTATATTGTCGAAACTCGTCGTCACAAACTAAAGAATGGCTGCACATATACGCGTGTGTTATACAATGTATAGGTGAAGGTATACAAGCGCAGTTGTTACGTTATACGCGCTCAACATTTAGCGGTGACAACTTAGTTGTATAGTTTTACCGAACTTACGCTGTTGAGCAAAAAGTTCGGCCAAACGAGTCGCCTGTGATCATGTCCTGCGTTTACGACGACATCAAGTCACGTGCTGAATGACTGCCAACAAACGTTTTTTTGTTTTCCCGTGCGACACACGCATGAACTTGTTTGTTTTAATTAGTGTATGTACATTACACCACCATGTAGCAAAGTTACGATGTTCAAACGCTCATGAGCATGGACCCCTTGACACAATTCCTTTTTTATGTTCTCTGTTTGCTCAAATCCCAGTTGCAACCGCTTTGCAAAATGTCGGCTTAAAAGTATTACAGCTTTGAGCACCATATGTATGCCTCTCCGAGCACATTAAGCCCGGCATCTCTTATGTGATCATTTTATCGGTGGATAGGACGTACACGCGACCGCAGGCACTTTTTTTCATGTCGGCTGGCGGCTTGCTTGTGCCGGTGTATCAATATTTCATCCAAGTTCTCTTCTATGAATGTGTGAGTTTCGTTGCCGCAGCTTAAACGTAAACAACCGGCAACCGAGCCGTGCGTACCAGGCAATGCAATGGACTATTCGTGCTCTGCTCGTAATCGCTCCAAATTGCCCGCTCTCTATTGCTCAATTTTTGAGCGCGGTTTCTCCGATCTGGCTACACGATAGGATCGTTTTCCATGCATGATCCATGTTTCTCCAGTGCGCAGTCTCTCGTGCAGCTACGGTAATGTCATTATGCATGTATTGGGCACATTCTTCCGTGCTGCTTAAGAACTAACTCATCACTTAACAAAGACTACCTAATTCCAGAACCAATGTGAATGCAGTAGAACGAAATACGTACGTACCAATCCCCAGTTTTATTCTTCTCGATTCCTTCACTCTGACCTCCCAACCATTCTAACTGCCCTCTCGAATCTACCTCAACAAACGATACACAATGATTCGTCAGCATCGCATCCATTCAGCCAACGAACATCGTTCACATGCAGCTCGACTTGTCAAAGGTATGGTGTGTCGTAGCGAACTGTCCGAAAGCGCTAAGCAATGATCGTGCCGTGATGTGATTGAGTGGGAGGACCGTCTGGTAGTACCTGTTGTTCCTGTATTTGCGCGCGTGTTTATGATTTTTGCCAATTAGCCGTGTTTGGCTAAAAGGTAACGAGTGGGCAATGAACAAAATGCGTTATTTTGCTAGCTTTTCGCGTCACTTGTCAACTTAATGAATATGTTTACGAGCTCATTATGGTCTTTGAATAGGCGTATTGACACATTTGGTTTCTGGTCGACAACTGTCTCCTATGACGGCTGGCAGGTTTTGTCAGAAAAGTAACCACGTGGCGGTTTGACTAAGGTGTTTGTTGACACAATAGCTGAATCGCTGTTGACGGTTGCGCTTAGTGTCGTTCAGTGAACAAACGTAAGGTCTATTGTGCAATTACCTGATTTGTGCGATTTTCTATCGACATGTACTGAGTGAGCGTAAAGTATAATACGCTCAGTGTTGTGGCTAAGTCCGTGAACGTAAATATGCATGGGGTTTTTAAGTAGTTGCTGCACTGCACTAGTGCCGTGCCCAGGCTGAAAAGTTTCCTGGTTTTGGTTCTGCTCTCTGTCTGCCTGCAACACAGGGTGCGCTGGCTTCGGCTTTACCCGCAGGTTTTATGTCTCCGTGTGTGTCAGCAAAGCTTCTCACCCAACGTAAGTGCATAACTAACGCGCTGACCAATCCAACAGTCAGTCAATGAGAGTGGCGCTCCAGTGGTGAAATGCCATGCCATGCATTCCTGAACGTGTTTACGCCAGAGATCGCCGGCCTAATGTTTCGCATTTTCTGTGCTGCCTGCGTTCCATTCTCTTTACTTAGTGCGTATCGGGTAGATGTGGCTTGGCTTTTGCAAAGCTCGCTCGCGAGTGACTGTCGTCCGCAAACGAAATTGCTTTTTTCCCTGTCTGTCGACCAATCAATCATTCTTTGGGTTTTTTGTCAAGGAAAGGCCGGCTTTGATATTGTTGGCGTTCGGGTGATGAAAAAGAAAATATTATTCGGTCTGACTGACTGGACTGAATGACTAACACAAATACAGTTCCTCGAAATTGCACAGACCCGCGCGAGGAAGTCAATTCATTTTGGTTAACTGACATTGTCCTCAACACGTAAACGTATGGATCTAAAAATGTCGCGGTCCGCAAACTGGCTCGGTAAGTTTTGTCATGGAATAGGTACGTGAAAAATTATGACTCATCTGGTCTCTCTGAATGTTGCCTTCTTCTTGCAGGCAGCAGTCCGGCGTCCAACAGCAGCACCGGTAGTCGACATGCACACGAGGGGGATAAAGGCCGGTCGACGTTCTATGATGGCGACAAACATGATCAGGAGGTTGGGCCAATTAGGTTTTATGGTTTCGTTTGGAATCCTCTGGAACTATATTTGTGACTTTGGCTATCATCGTGTATCATTTTTTATAGTTTTTACGCTGGCATTACATTTCTGAGCCGAAACATTTGTGTGTCGTTCTCAAAGTTGAAAGTTCCAAAAGCAGACAGCCTGGCTCTCCCTATTACCTGTTTGTTCACACGTGGTGTTCGCACCGACGACGCCTGGCACCTCGCCTGTCTGTGAAAACAGGCCGAAGCGTGCAA
Source organism: Rhynchonema sp. JSB1_4 (assembly GCA_030248065.1). Taxonomy (NCBI): domain Eukaryota; kingdom Metazoa; phylum Nematoda; class Chromadorea; order Monhysterida; family Xyalidae; genus Rhynchonema; species Rhynchonema sp. JSB1_4. The sequence continues at coordinate 29,240 of JASAMV010002614.1, read as the reverse complement.
AATTCACTGCTACTATACTCTGACAATGCTTTTGGGAGAAATTTTTCAAACACGTTGCCTGATCCGCAAAGCTTATCATGCTTGTATTAGCTGCAGACGTCACGTGACAGCCAGCCACTCAACACATAAGTCTAATGTGGTGATTTGCGAAATGCTACGAAACTCAGCTGGCTGCGCGAACTGCGTGTGCTTTACGGATCAGGCAACGCGCTTGAAAAGTTTCTCCCAAAAGTATTGTCAGAGAGTATACATTATTATATCATTTGGCCGCCCCCCGTTTTCCTTCAGTCACACTGACGATGACCTGGTGCAGCACACTGTGTGTTCGACGTTCCTCCACTCCAAGACATTCATCCATTTCAATTCCACTCCAGTCAACCTCGTTCGACGTAACGGTGCCCGGTGGCCGGCCGGGTGATGTTGCATCGACATCGTCAGGCGGCAATGACGAGACGGATCGACCCAACGAGGATGAATGCGCCAAAATTGACAGAAAGATTGCCACCATCCGGGAACGACTGCGGCATGTGACGTTGCAGCATGAAGGTCTGTAGTGAAACTCACAATGTGTTTGGATGTTGTGGTGCACGTCGAGACGACGTTGGCCAATAAAAGAGACCATGTGCACACAAATGGCGCTCTCGTCTCTTCATTGTACCATTCTTGCATTCGCGGGTCGCCAACTCAGAAGTGCTAGTGTCCGCGTTGGTTTATGTCGCCGTAAAGATAGTGGGGACTCTGCCCGCTTGTGTAGTAGTCCCAGATGAAAGACAAATCACGAACCAGGTTGACAGTATTCAACTCCAAATACATTCAATAACGAAAAACCCAACGAAATACCCAACTTCTGTAACATTGCAGAAGAGCTCGAAGAGTACATTCGCGTTTCGAGTCGTATCGGCGGTCAATCGCCATCGGGTGCATCCGGCGAGAATCCGCAAATGACCAGAATTCGCCAATTATTTGAGAAAAAGAACAAACATCACGCCAGGGAGTCGGAGCAGTTGCAGGTTGGCTTTGTGCATGATATCAGTCGTTGACTAATTTATTAATTTGTGATGGTGTGTGGCTGACATCAACCAAGCCAACTGACAATGAACTGGTGAACTGTCATGAATACGTTTGCGCCCGCAAAATATAACAGAATAGCCGCTTTTTCGACTTCTTGTTATGTTATGAGTTTTTTCTGGTTCTAACGCTGCGCCTGTGTGGCCATTGCTTTTCTGTTTTGTTTTAGCTTGTTGTAAGCGAATTGTGAAACATTTTTGAATCATATTGAATGTTTGTGACAAAATACCCATAAAGTACGTAATATACACCGTCTTTCTTTCTGAACCCTCCAGAAATTTCGCAAGCAAACTCCCAGGATTTCCATTTGTAATTTTTTTCAACATGCCTATCTTTTATCACTGCAGAAAAAGCTGGAACAATTGTTGGCCCGACGCGCCGAAGTTGACTCAAATGGCAGCGGGCCTGAGTCAGCAAGGCAGAACAATAATACAATGCTGTCCAATGTGGGGCAGGGATTGAAGTGAGCGTTTGAAATATCGTGGGATTTTTTTGAAAGTCTGCAGTTTGATCTCTTTATAGTGTCGTTGTCGGGCGAGTTCTGGGGATTTTTCGGTCATGATGAAGTGCATATTATCCCAACAAGCTGTTGGCAACTTTCCTTACAGGGTCACCATGTAATGGGCGGACTGTATTTCTCTAGATTACAGGGTGGAAACCTTTTTACTGCATCAGTATCCTGACGTTTCGAAAAAAGCTCTTGTTGGCTTTCCATTTGCAAAAAGTTATCAAAGTTATCCAATCAAAAGCAGAACACAATGATGGAGAAACGTAACAGTATCGTTGGTATCCTTATGGTCCCCCATCAGCGCCACCGTTTTGCAGAGGTATGGGTGCCAATCTGAAAGGCGCACTGACCGACTATACTGGTACAGTGGTATCGATGCCAAAGAACATTGCCACGCAGTTGAAGAGCAAGTTTGGTTCGGCTGACAACATCCCGGCTGCCGCTGCTGAAAGTTTGTATTCTTGATTTCCTCTTTGTTTTGTTTTTGGTTTTTGTTTTCTTTCTGGTGTTTGGGCGTGTGGATCGTGGAAAGCGGCGCGTGCTCGATTTACACTCTGTCATCAGCATCACAAATAAAGATTCTTTGCACCTGATGATTTGGTGCGGTGCAACTGGCAACTGAACGAACATTTTCAGAATTTGGTGGTAAAACAAATCTGAGGTACAAGTTCGACCTGAAGTTCGGCCATCTGGATGCCAATTACACCTTGCTGACAAGTAACCTGAGCTTTTCCTACAATGAAGCTCACAAGGCTGCCTGAAAATATTGTTGCAGAGCAAAATCTGTCTTATACCAGTAAACAGCTCACTATGTTTGTGCGCACAACACTGGTAATCCCAAATTTCACACCATTTCCAGATTCCGACCTACGAGCACTGGCCGAACGAGTGAAGCCAGCCGGCAAACATCAGCGCAATCCGTCCGCGCATTTCTACTCGACGCATAATGATCGGTACGCGTTTTTGATGTTGGATATTTGCTGTTTTTTTCCTTTTTTTCACCTGCGACTGCAGCTTTGTGGTGTTTTTTTATCTCCTGCTGACTAAACTGCAACAGATGTGTTGTCTGTCAGAAGTTGCTGGAAGGCGAGCTAGTTCTTCGAGCCGTTTGCGTGCGATTTTCAATTATTTTTTTGAATTTGGCGAAATTTCGGTTTTGATTTTGTTATTTTTCAATGTAGTGGACGTATCATTAGCTGCTCCATTGAACTGTGAGATGTTGATGACGTGCCCTATTCCCCAGCTCGCCCAGTAATTAGCACAGCCCCGCGCACGCACGCTAATAAATTCCACGCAAATGCCACTCCATGAACGCTGGAAATCAGTTTCTGAAAGTTTCATTTTTGATAAAATGAAGAAACTGAGCAAAAATCTCCCGACTGGTGGTTCGATGAGAAAAGGTTTCTTCGCCAGAAGCTTTCCATCGTTATACGAGTGAGTTTCAAGATTGGATTGTCGTAAAGGCAGTCTACGGGAGGTTGTCACTCAGCCCCCGAATACCGTAACCCACCGCAAGCGAGATCGTTGCGAGACCCATGCTCATCGCTGCTTATCGACACGTGTATTAGCGGCAGCAAGCTGGAAATTGTCATCGTGCGCGTCGATCACCAAAACTTGGAATTGTTGGTTGGTGTTGGCGCTAACACGCAAAACATAGATAAAAAACAAAATGGTCTCGACACGAACCTTGCGGATCAAAATTACGGTGGGTTACGGTATTCGGGGGCTGAGTGACAACCTCCCGTTGCCTGCCTTTAGCTCGAGAGCTGTGCCGCAGTGTAGTTTTTCGCTTATTTTCTTGACGTTTGATAATGATAAATGCCACAACTTGCACGAAGCTGAGCAGTGGCGTTCTGGAAGAACGATAAAAAATCTGGTATCACTCCAACTTTGCCGTTCATTGTAGAATTAGTCGTTAGCGCATGAAGATGATAAAATAAAATTAATCCGTCATAAAAATTTTTATTGTTCCAGTCTGTCGGTGGACGACGCCGCGCCGCCGCCTGAGCCGATGCCCCAGTCAGCGTCACTGGCCAGTCAATGGAAACAAACGAATGAAGAGCTGATGACGATTAGAAGAAGAGAGGATGAGCTGGAAGAGAGATTGGAGGAGTTGCTCAAGTTGATGCAAGAGGAACAGAACAGGATGCACAATGTACAACTGCAGGAACGATTCAGATATCAGGTAGTGGGTGTGGTGATTTTGGAGGGCACATTTTTGATGGATGGTGGCCGTCACTCTCTCTGATGATGACCTGGTGCACCGCAAATCTGGTGGACACAGCTCAAACTAGGTCACTAAACGGCACATTGCTGAATAATTTATATTCGAGCTTTGCCCACAGCCTGTGGGTTCATTAGGCTAGCTGATCTGAATATGCGTTGCGTTCACTGGCAGTGTCGATCACCTGGTCGATTCGGCCTGACTTAGGTTTGGTTTTGCCCGCGTCTTATCCTCTGTACGTTCAAAATAACGATTGACTTTTGAGAATTCATTGGCAAAATTTCATTGATTACACTAAGATTGCACTGACCATTTATCAGCGAAGTTCGAAACATTTCTCGAACTAGGTATGTATGTGCGTAAAAAAATCAAAACTTTCTCCCGTTCAGCACTTGGAGGAACAGCTGAACGACATGGCCGAGCTGCAGCAGGCCGAGGCCGTCAATCTCAAGCTCGAAATGCAAACGGCCGCCGGCCGGATCGAATACCAGACGATGGACGGGATTAGGGATGTGAAGGAATTGGTGGAGAATGTGCAGAATAGGGTAAGGGGGCTCTTGTACATATGTTATGGTGTGGTGTGGTAAACATGATTATTCCGGCGATTTAATGTTGATCTGGGTTTCTTTGGCAAAAAGGCCTAATAAAGCCGACTGGGCTGCAGTTTGTTGTCATGGTGTCACTTGTCACATGTCGGTCAATTTTGTGTGCAAGCATGTGTGACGCCGCTCACTGACGGAATCTCTCGCTCACAAAACTTCCTGCGGCACCAGCAAGAGATTAGCGAAGTCTGGCATTTGATGTCGACTTGTTTTGTGGAATTGCAACCGGGGATCGGCTTATGTTTCACGCGATTATGACCTGGGGTTTTCATTGGAGCTCCGGCACCAGCAACTCCGTCGCACGCAGCGCGTATGCAACCATACTTTAATGAAAGCTGAAAAACGCCTTGATTGAAGACCAAGCTTTCGACGTGAAGTGTATACCTTCAAAATGAGGCAACATTAAATCGTTTCAATCATTTTTTCAGATCACAGTGCTCGAACAGAAGCTAGAGACGCCCCAGAGCGGCGGCCCGTCCTCGTATCACACGTTGACCATCCATTTTGCCAACATTATGGTCGAGTTAATTAAGCTGATGATGTTTGTGTCGAGCACAATGTGTGACATGGTCAAACCAATCACTGGCACACGGTGCGTTTTTAGATAATTTTGGCTGTTTTGAATGTTTTTGCTGTTTTCTTCGACTATCGGTTATTGAATGGGAAGGAGAGTTAATCAATTTTTGAAGCGCCTGGGCCTATTCGTGGTGCTTTGCCTACATGTAGAGCGCATCAGGTCATCGTCAGTGCCAATAAACTAACAGACACAGCTCCGATCACAGAAACTAAAACTTGCCTAATGTTAATGCGGATTACGAACAATCCATTAATAAATATTTGTTGATTTTTCAGCAGCCGTGCCGCATTGCTACTTGGCATGTGCTTCGCGTTGTTCATACTGGTGAATCTGTTCAATTGGTCCGATATTTGGACGTCCGTACGCAGTTTTCGACGTGGCGGTTCAGGCTCAACATAGCATTGGCCTGATGGTGTGACTGCCACCGTCTCTGAGCGTTCATGTTTGTTTGACTGGTACTGTATGAGTGGTCACATCAAGTTGATGTTAGTTTTGTGTGCCTGTAGTATCCACTTGCACAATCAACTCTCTGTATAGTGAACTTGTCTACTTTTGTGGGCCAAGGTTTGATTTTCAGTCAACCAGCACGTTTGGTTACGAGTCGAAATGAAGAGCATCCGATCTTTCTCATGAGAAAATATTTTCGTTCCGATTTGTTCACTATGACGGAAGTTGACTAAATTTATGAAATTAGATACATTGCAGCCATCCTCTTGGGTCTGACAATAAACGCTCATTTATGCAAGTGTGTTTTTAACATGGCTATAACAATACGCGTGTCCCTGTACAAAATATAGTAAATTTGGTGGATGTTTGGTCGTTTTTAGGTTAAATGTTTAACAGAGCCCTGTGTTTTTGTAATTTTGCTACCGTAATGTTAATGCCTTCCACGTAACCGGTTTTGACTCCGTTTGTCTTGGCTTCCGCTGCGCATTTTAACGCGAAAATCTCCATTTTTTGCTATGAAACAGAACTGATATGTGATTTTGCGGTGCGATTTTGTTTCTGGACTGGATTGAATACGCGTTACTCCTTGCACCTTATTTGTTGCTTTATGTAATTCGTGCTCGAACTGTCTATCTCTCCATTTTGATTCAATCAAGCAGGGTAACGAGCTTAATTTGTTCTAGAATTCTTCAAACTCTGAACATTGATTGCAAACTATACAAACCTCACTGTAATTTTGTCGTCCGTCAAACAATTCCATGTTTTAGTTCCAGTTTTTTTTAGTTTTTACGTTTCGGGATCGGATCTGATATCTTTATCTTCAAAAGCGTAATAAATTCTGAAGACAGACTTCAGCCGATTACTTATACCCAGCCACCCCAGTTATTTGTTAGTGCTTTCATAATTTATGTACTGCGTTGTTGGTTTGGGTGGATTTGTTTTACTTCGTTGGGTCAGTGCTAGTGCAGCATGGGTCCTAAGTTTCTTGCAACATATATTTTTCAGGTAAAATGTCACACTTTTTACAGAAACTTGGCATTCATGTGTGGCTTAGAATAGGTAGCAGTAAGCAGTAGCAGTTATACTGTGTGTCACAAAATTCGCTGTGGTATTTCATAAATTACACAAAAATCGAATTTGGTTGTAATTATTTTTCGGTTAACAATGCTGTCAGGAATCAGTTACACTATTTGATTATTTTATTTTGATGATATATAAATACGTGGTGCTACGCTGTTTCCGTGTGTGTTTTGTTTTAAAAAATGATGTTTCAAAACAGCTGCGATTTGCTTACAACAATTGATTGCTTTTTTCTATTTGTGATCCAGTGAGTATGATCTAGCATACTTCAGAAAGTATTGTAGTGAGTGGCTGAGTGAAATCAAATAAAAATGGATGTAGTATTACACTCATGACTTTGGTCTGTTTCATTTTTGTTTCGCAAATCAATCAGTTGTTGAGTATGTGACTCATTCAGGAAGAAAAAACAGGCGAAAAAATTTCGCAAGTGCTATCCTTGCCTGACAAATCGTTTATACATTGATATCTGTGGCATGCGTCATGCAACCAGTGCGCACGCATGTCCAGCTGGCTGCTGTTACGCACGTGGTTTGACAGGCAACCGGAAGTGCATGCCTCTGTTCAAACATGTTGAGGCAACACATGGCAAGGCCCCTTGTTTCTCACTTCTGCAACTTATCAGCATATTTTGCTCCCATAACGATACGTTTCATACCAACCTGTTACCATGAGTATCGTTTCCTGAAATGCACGTTTCCATTACACGAAAACAAAAGAACAGCGGTTGTCGGTTATTGGGTATATGAACTATCGCAACGTATACCCCAGTTTTGTTTCCTCGCTTACCCAACAATTTCATTGTTCACAAGTAATCAATGATTTGGCTGTTTCAAGGTGACTCACCTTTATGCACAGGGTGGACTGGACAGGTAGACTGGCAGCAACAGCAGTACCATGATTGGCACTGCGCGCATGCGTCAACAACGGGCATTAGTGGGGTACAATTGGGAATATGGGACAAAAATCGCATCTCATTTTTGTCACATGGACACCCATGTTTTGCAATTGGTTCTCAGGATATGCCACTGAAGTACATAATGCCGTATCAGCAGAAATCAAATGCATACCCAATGGGTTTCTTGCACAAAAAAACTGAATAACAAATTTCGTGTCGCCTGTGTGACCCCATTACACCCCAATTATTACGCATTGCAAGAATAAATAATAAAAATACAGGTTTTCATCTGTCGTTGTGAATGTGTGTCTCTCTCTCGGTAGTGTGCTGATTCATAAAGCGCGCGATATGTGTGCAAAATTTTCGAATCTTCTATCGCGGATGTACCTTAGAAGGTTTCACCTGGGCCTGTCAACAATAATGTTTAATGTATTCGTTTGGTGTTGTGTGTACACCTCCTCTTGGTGTACCCTCTCTATGGTTGGATGTTGTTGGGAGGTTTTGCATTTTACATAAACTCTGAGCTGGCAGTCCCGTTTCATTTAAATGGTGCAGTGTTGCTGTGATTTTGCTGCAATGTCCTTGCTTGACGTTTTGCAGTGTTGTTACCTTCGGCCACTTTTAATATTAAGCGGCAACAAATGTTGTGCATTTCACACACCAGGGCAGCGTAAATGTGGACATTTATAAATGTTGCTGCAGTTTGTTGTATGTCAGAAACGTTTATGTGGGCGCTACATTTTCGTTGTAGCACCAATTATGCCCCGTAATTCAGAAGTATCCTGTTTATGTTTCAACGATTCAACGGCCTCTGCTTATTTGGGGTTTATAACCGAACTCGCTATGCAACTGAACCGTTGTTTACACATCGTAGAATTTCTGTTAGTCATCATTTATTTATTTGTCCTATTGATTTTTTAATTCAACCCGCACGTGTGATTTCTCACAATGAATAACTGTGAAAAGTGTAATCACACGAGATGAATCACCGCGGTGTGTCAACCATTTTGGTATTTTCATTCATGAAAAAATGCCAAACTTTGTATTAAAGTGCCAATTTTCTCAGCTGATATCATTATCGATATTTTTGATAGTTTAATTTTTCATTCTATTTTTGGTTTCTTCGAACGTTTTAGGAGCTTCCGTCTAATCAGGACGTCCGCAGGACTTTATTTTTTGTATTTTGTGAAACGTCAGCCCGCTTCAGCTGCTGCTATAGCTTGGAGGTAATGTTTGATCCCGGGTTATCTCTTCTCAAATTACCCTTTTTTCTAATTTCAGTGTTTCACAAGAATAACAAATTCAAACTATTCCATAAAATGGCGCGTCCCACAGTTCTCAACGGCTGTCGCATTTGTCTGGCAGTGACTTGCATGCTGATGCTCATTGCCAGTGTTGTGTTAATAGCGATTGCCATCATCGGCCCTGCTTGGTCGGTCGTTAACGTAAAGGACATGAAACAGATGCATCAGATCGGACTGTGGCTGCATTGCTATCAGGGAGAAGTCGGTATGTTTGGTTTTTTTGGGGAGGATCTTGGTGTGGTGGCCGGGCAATTGTGCAAAAAACATTTGAGCAAGACCACTTTGAGCAAGAAAAAAAAGCGCAGAGCCAACAGAGCAGAGCTCTTTTTTGTCCCACCCAATGACTTAGGCTTGAGCTGATTTCGGTATCAGGCTTAGGCCTTTTGTTTGCCTGGTTCTGCACTTTTGGCCTCTGCCCTTTTTCACTTGCTCAAAGTGGTCTTACTCAAACGTGCTTTGCTCAATTGCCCGTCCGCCTCGGCGTTGCTGCAGGCTGCCCTGTTTATGGTGGCACTCAGCCAATACTGTGTCGTGCTCTACTGACGATTTCGTGTATATGCTTATCGAGGAGGCCAAGCTCAATAAGTTTTTTGAGGCATCCACAATTAATCTTGTAAAACCAATGAAATTTATGAGCGCAGTTCCACCAAACGGAAATAACAACAACGTGCACCATATTGGACTTTCACCACGCATTGCCACGATTTGGTTCAATGAACTTCCCAATCATAATGTTTCACCACCTTGCAGCCCCATACGACAGTCTGTCGTGCGATCTAAAAGGCAGCGCTGATCCACTCACCCAACAACAAACGTTTGGTGCGTTCAATGTGCAGGACTCCGATCATATAGTTGGTGAGTTGGGAGAAAGCTTCGTCGGCTTATTTTTGGACCTTATTGGTCAGGCACCGGGATGTTTTTTTATTTGGACTTGCGTAATTTTTATCTCTGAACTTCTGTAAGATAGGCATACCTGCATAGGAACTAATGTGTGTCTTGAGGGCATGATCACAAGAACATCTTCGGCTGCATCAATCAACCGCTGGGGTCGGTTACAGTTTTGATCATGCAAAATTGTTGTCAAGCACAAATATTTGACCAATGTAAATGTTCCAACTTTTACGCCAGTCAAACATTCAAATTCGAAAAGAATTCCGAAGTGCCTGACCACATATTTGCCTGCCCGCAAGTTCGACACTCGCCCCAGCAAGGGCGGAGTCGATGTTTATACTACGAGACTTGTGTCATGTTTCAACCTTTTGTTACAATAATAATCAATTTTTCACCATTCCAGCCCTGATCCTGCTCTGCATCGCGTTCATAGTCGGTCTGATCACACTGTTGGTTTCGTACTGTGCAATGTGCAAGAAGTGGTTGACGATCGCGTGGAGCGTTGGATCGCTCATCACCGGTATGTGCTGCTGCTTGACATATTCGAATTATTTGTGCCGCGCGCACATTATGTAATGTAGTCGTGTTTGTACGCTGTTTCTGACCATACTTGGTGGTGTGTCAGCCACAAGGGATGTTGTTATACCGAGCATAAGACCAGCTCTGTTTCTGAAGTAAATATATACGTGGCTATATCTCGTGCATTCGCACATTGCTGACGATGACCTGGTGCACCGGTTGCCTGTCAAGCCAGTCGGAGCGAGCGACCAATAAACATTGAGTGCATGCAAAAACCACCAATAAATGGCACCAATAAACTATCTATTTCTGATTTTCATTGAGAAAAAGTAAGAAAAAACACACTTTCACATATTCCAGCAATTCTGGTCCTATCGGCTCTGGCCAAGTTCTTCATTGGCACACAGACCTACGACAAGAAACAGGTCTCATTTGATGGACAGCGGGTTTATTACGTGAGTGTTTCACACTGTATATTGTACCTATGGAAATTATTTTTCCATCATTTTGCTCTGGTGGTTGAGTATGCCCCCGGGTATCTGCGTGTGAGCTCAAACTTGAACCGCTTCGCCACTAGTGTAGCTCGTGTTCAGTAGTGGTTTAGGTCCCATTTAGCTTCAAGCTTAGGCTTAGGTTCAGGCCTAACAAGACGCTAAACGCAAGCCTATATGTGTGTCTAAACCTGAGCTGATAGCAACTACTGTGGACAATACCAGTTCCTAAACCTGGTGGTCGGATCGGACCTTAACGCCTAGCCCAATCAGATAACCAAGTTTGTGACAAATTCAAGATGAGGACAAGTTTATTCACCCAAAACGTCTTAAATATCCATGATCGTATTTTGCGATTCCCTTTATATTCCAGAAACAACTGGGCTCGATGTTCTGGTGTGCGGTGGTCGCTGCATGTCTGCTTCTGCTCAACTTCGTTCTCACGGTCGCAGTCTCGGTTCTGTCATTTCGATATGAAAGTTCGAGACAGGAGGACCTGGCCAAATGGACCTACTCAGAGCCACTGGCTTCACCCCTGCGCACCACGGGTGCTTCCTATAAGGATGAGCGCAGACCCCTGCACATGGATAAACAGGGCTCCACCATCGTCTAAAACTAAGTCCCGAATTCTGGCGATTTTGTAAAGAATGAAATATTTTATCAATGTGTATTTTTCCGAAAATTCAGGTTATGTTTTTTTTGTTCGTTTGTTTATGATATTTTTTACGTGTCACTTACTTTAATCTGGTTGTGCTGCTATTTAGAAACACGCTGATCTGTTTTTAATTCTCCCTTTTATTTGTTATTTTTTGCATAATACTTTAAACCAACGACGTACAACGCTTTTGTGTCTGAACCTGCTTGAATTTTACATCATAAAAGAAAACAGTCATTCATACAAGTTTTGTTTTTCTGCATAACAGTTAATTGTGCTTTGACTCGTAAAGCGAACGGGCAGCAAACGAAATACACTGATTAAGAAGAAGCTCGTTAGAACCAGAATTAAAAAGTAATGGTGAATCACCAGTTGTGGCACATATCAATCGAGAGCGCTAAACGAAAACACCAAGTCCGGGACTTTAAGTGGAACACTCCGATACAGCTTCTTATGTGTGCCATCGCTGCGCCAATGTCTTCCACTGGAACACCAGGTGACAAGAATTAAAGTGGTACGTCCACTCAGTTAGTTGGTCTTCAAAAAGTGGCTCGCGTGGTTTTCTTGCACCAAAAGTTCAGGGAATGAGAAATCGCAATTTTTGATTTTCATAATTCTCTCAAATTATGCTAAGTTGCACAAAATCTGAAAGAAAGAAAAAGTAAGGATTTTTATTTTTTTAATTAGGAATCTCTAATTTTTTTAAAAGCAGGAAGTTTATTCGGATTCTGGATTTAACCTGTGTCCGCCCTAAAGCTATTTTCACAATGCATGCGGGTTGCTGCTGGTCAGATCGGCCCACAACCCGTGCGTTGCATTGTGAAAGCATAAAAGTGTGGATTGGCAGCAAAAAGGCGCTTGGTTGAGCGTGAAACATCGGCACATGAGGTGTATTGCAGCCGCAGTGCTAAAAGAGATGCCCGTCTGGATTTTGATTTCAGGCTCAGACTTTACTCCAGTGGGTGTGTTTTCTGTTGTTGTTGATCGCTGAATACAATCGAATGGCGGCAGATGGGTGACGCCGAAATTCGTCGACTGCGGCAAGAACGAACGCGTTGTTTGCTGTTGTCGTTTGTTTGGATCGGGCTAGATTTTTGACAGAGCCACAACTACTGCCGCCGTTTGCTCAATTTTACATGCGTTTACGTTTTTCGACCGAAACAGCAGCGTAAAACCGAGTAAACGCGCGTAAATTTAAAGTTTTTCCCTGCGGCGCAAACCCGTTTCATATGAAGTGTCTCTGTCCATGATTTTGCCAGGCCCTTACTTATTGCCGTTGCCGTTTGCTGTGTTGTTACGCGCGTTTGGCCACTTTTAATATAAACGGCATTAAAATGTACATGCTGAGCATACAACATAAATGTGGGCTGATATTACGCTCGTTAACTCATGTCGTCGCGTGTCATCCTCAACGCAAGGCAGCCCTGCATGAGAATCGCACAGTGTTGACGACGAAACTCGACCACATGCGTTTACGAGTGTACTAGATGCCGTTTGGACGTTTGTAATTTATAAAAATGCTGCAGTTTGTATGCCAGAAACGTTTATGTGGAAACTACACAATTTTGGTGTAACACCAACCGCGCTGCGTAATTCAGAACTGGTATCTGCCTGCCCTGTTTTTGTTTTCAACCACCTTCTGCATGCTCACTTGACGTTTTGTGACAGAAACTTCACTCGCTGTGCAACAAAACTTGTTTGCTTCAAAGAATATTATTTTAGTTATCAGAATATTATATTAGTTATCATCTATTTATTCATATCCTGCTGTTGATTTTTTTTCAATTCAACCCGCGCGTGTGATTTTTGGTTTTTGTGAAACATCCAATCCATCTCAAATTACATAACTGAGCCTTTCTAGTTTCAGAGTTTATATCATAAGAATAAAAAGATTCAAAACACACAGTTATTCCAAAAATGGCGCGTCTCAGACTTCTCAACGGCTGTCGCATTTGCCTGGCAGTGACTTGCATGTTGATGCTCACGGCCAGTGTTCTGCTCATAGCGATTGCTGTGATCGGTCCTGCGTGGTCGGTCGTTGTGATCAGGGAAATGAAACAAACACATCAGATCGGCTTGTGGTTGCATTGTCATCAAGATATCGGTTTGGGTAAGGCGCTTGTGGCGATTACAGTCTAGGTCTAAGAGGGTTGAAAACTTCCAATTTTCCGCATCTCTGTTAGTAGAAACGTTACCGCTTGGAGCACCGCGAGCTCTAATTGGACTGTTTTCTTTTTGTCGGGGAGGGCCCATTTTCCACCAATTTCCACTCTGAGTCCCCGGGGCTTTAAGTGGACAACTCCGGCACGATCCCAATATTTCACAACCTGCTTGCAGCCCTGCACAGTATCGACGATCTGTCGTGTGATCTCAAAGGCATCACCAATCCAATATCCCAGCAACAACCGTTTAATGACGCATTAAATGCGCAAGACTCGGTCCACGTAGTCGGTTAGTTGGAAGAAGGTTGTGCGTCGGGGTTTCGGCGGCATGTAATTCTGGTTGTATTTAGACTTGACGATTTGATCCCCGATATTCTGTCACGAACAGGCCCCGCCTGGACAGCATGGCCACAGCAACACACTACTATCCTGTCCATCGAGGGGCGTGATAACAATAACGTCTCTGTTTGGGGTCGGTCTCGGACTCCGGATTCGATTGAACAATGAACAACTTATACGCCGGTTAAATACTTTATCTCAAAAACTTATGTCCAAGTATGTATGTTTGATCAGAAATCTGCGCGAACCCCAAATTATCTGAAATCTGTCGCGCCCGAGTCTGACTGACCCCAACAACCGTGGTGTGCCCTTCTTGTATAGATGTCGATACAAGAAGTTGTCATGATTCATTTCACAGTGGTTGATTTATTGTTCTCTTTCACCATTCCAGCCCTGATCCTGCTCTGCATCGCGTTCTTAGTCGGCCTAGCCGCACTGTTGGTGTCGTATTGTGCTTTGTGCAAGAAATGGTTGACAGTTGTGTGGAGCGTTGGATCACTCATCGCCGGTATGTGCCTGTCATATGCGTACAGCGAGTTTGTGCTTGCCACTGACGATACTCTGGCTGATGTGTAATGTCGTCACATTTTGTCGGCAAATCACATGTATTTTTATCACGTTCATTTGGGGCTCATGTATTACCGCTTGTTCGACGACTTCATTTGACGACATGATTTGACGACAAAACTATTAGCCGATACTCTGCTCTGCCGCCTGGAGGTAGCTCGTGTCCGCTTCTGAAGTAATCGTGGCGTTGTTTTGCATTCGCACACTGACGATGACCTGGTGCACCGCCCATCTGTGTTTACCGGTAGAGACGATGACCCACCAGGTGCAATGTGCATATGCACGGCACCACGCACTACAGAGCTAATGAAACCTGGCTATCGGATCGGATCGGATGTGATGTGACTTGCCCTAACTGCGCTCAGTACATTGTTACTTCACTATGTGCACTGCTTGTAGTGGCTCTGCCCTCGTTGTGCACATTTATGATGAAAACTCTGTTTATGAGTACACTAAGTTTACTGCAACCACTAATTTCATTCAGCTGAAAGTTATTCATTTATGTACATAGTCGGGGAACATCTTTTACGTTGGTCGAAAATAGTGGCATATCACTAAATTTGTTAACAAACCTTAATTCGAAAACATCGCGTGACCAGGGCAGGACCAGTCCGATCCGATCCGGTCAACAAAATTTGATATTCGCTCTGTATTTCTGGCTTTATTTTTCAGAGAAAGCAACATATTCACAGAGCACAATTTTCAGCAATTCTGGTTCTGGCGGCGCTGGTCATCTTCTTCGTCGGCACACAGACCTTTGACAGGAAGCAGGTCTCGTTCAACGGACATGGCATTTATTATGTGAGTGGAATAATTTTTAATATTTATCATTTCATGTCGCGGTGGAATGCCCAGCACGAGTGCGGTATCTGTGCGGAGTTGAGGTTAGCTTCAAGCCTGAGCGTCAGGCCTAACCCTGGGTGTGATACGTTTAAGCCTATAGTGCATGATCCCCGAGCCGAAACCGCTGCTGGCGACAAGCCTCACCACTACCCCAACCTTGTTATCAAACTTTATCACCTGAGTTATCAACCAGAAGTGGTAGAAAGCTTCTTTCAAAAAAATCAACATTTCATACGCGTTTCTCCATTTTCCAGAAGCAACTGGGCCTAATGTTCTGGTGCGCCGTTGTCGCCGCAGGTCTGCTTTGGCTCAGCTTCGTTCTCACGGTCGCAGTTTCGGCGTTGTCCTTTCGATATGAACGCTCGAGACGAGAATGGAGCTACGCACAGCCACTCGCTTCACCCGTGCTGCGTACGTCGGGTGCTTCCTACAAGGGACAGGAGGAACGCAGACTGCTGCATACGGATAGACACACCATCGTCTGAGGGCGAACCTGGGTTGAATCCGGAAGCTGGAAATATTTTGCATGCAAAAGTATACAAAACATTCTGGATTCCGGATTCAACCAAAGTCCTAACGCTAAAAAATGGCGATTTTGTGTACATTGAGAAACTGCATTGTGTTTTTTTCATCTTGTTTGTTTTTTGTTTTTGAAATGAATCGTTTTTGTTAGCGCGATGTTTCTTGCATACGATATTTTCACGTGTCATTTAGCTTAGTTTTGGTTGTGCTGCTATTTACTAGAAACATGCTGCTTGATCTGTTTTATTACAATCAACTCTCCATGAATCGGTTGGGACACGCATTTTTGTTCACCATACAGAATATTCACTATACATACAGAGCAGCAATTATAGGAGGCTAACGGCAGATTGGGACCAAGAAGTATGTTCACAAATACGTAGAGAATTCTGAGGCTCACTACAGAGCGAGTCGACTGTATTCCAGTTTTTGCTATGATGATGATGACAACATGATAACTTTAAACCGACGATGTATTATGCAACGTTTGTGTGGCTTTCTGTTTGTTGTCATAAAATTGTAAACACGAGTCAGTCACGTTTTGTTTTTCTGCACACTTTTCATTATGCCTGACTCGTAAAGGGCAACAACAACTAGACAGTTACCATGCATACAATAAATGAATCAAGCACTGCACGAATACGTATAGAACCAATAAGAAGTGAAAACATAGAGAATCACCGGTTTTGGTAGGTCGCAGTTGAGAACATTAAAAAACGAAAAAAACACCAAGTCACGCTGCTCCTGATATGGACTGAATGACATTGAATCTTGAAATGGTTTGTGTTGACAAACAGTTGTTGAAAACAGACGTAAAAGCTGAAGATCAAAAATTGACTTCCGGGCTTATTGTCATGTCATCGACTCATGTCAGCAACTCTTGTCGTCAGCATGTATGTACAGGCATGTGTGTATAGGCAATCCATCGGCTCATGGCACTTTTTATGCACACAGCGCACGCAGCAGCACGCGCCATTTTGTAAACAAAATGTACACTTTGAGCAAGTATCATACTTTGGTGGCCGCTTTTTAATTTATTCGGTTTTTATGTGCTGCTTGACATAACACTTTTGTGCACTGTTGCAAAATTTGGAGATGTTTCAACGGATAACCACAGAGAATGGATGCATTCATTGACGGCAGTAATGCAGCGCGCAGCCAGTATGTCTGGAGTGCCATGAGCTGGCGGATTGCCTATATGTTTGTGTTTCTCGCGCTCATTCAGGGCTGCTTGAGTTGACGACAAAACAATTAGCCAACCTTCGCAGCCTCAAACTTATTCTCCTTATTTAGAATCTTCATCAAATCTTCCGACATGAAGTACGGCTTCTCAGGTGTGCCATCGTTTCGTTCACTGTCCTCCACTGAAACATCAGGAGCGAAATCAAACTTGACAATCGGTCTTGCCTTGATCGCTTGTCTTTCGCATCAAGAAAATTTCGAGGTCCACTGATGCCTTTAATTTCGACACCAACTTTAGTTGTTTCAAGACCCAAAGTAAACAACTTTCAGGCTGATCGGTATTTGTGGAGTCTGTAAACCTTAAAATGCCCTTGATGCTAAAAGTTACCGAGGCGAGACCCTACAATCATCAAGTTTGGTTCCGCCCAGGTGACGTGTTGTTGTTGGTTTAAGTTTGCGTGTCGAAGATGAGTTTAATTTTGGGGCTACGTGGCCATGTGTTGCATTCGCACTGACGATGATCTGGTGCACCGCCCGCCTGGGAAACAGGTCGAAACGGGCGAGCAAAAACCAAAAAACATAGTGGTGGGTGCCCACATGTATGACAGGCTGCCTTGGAGTTTCAGGCAGGGGCTGCCATCCGAACATGACTTTGCTAATCAATCCTACAAATTTTATTACCCGCGTTCACTTAAAAATGCAGTGTGCGGCGGCCCAGTTTCAGCAACCAAGAGAGAAGAAAAGCGATAAACACATTTGTTCATGGGGAAAGTAGTCGAATGAAAACTGAGGAAACTGCTATGGCAACATTTCGGCACCGCATGTTCGATCACATACATGGGTTTCATTATTTCCACAGCAGAGAACAAAGATAGTTCAAATATCCGAACATAAACACTGCCATGACCCCATTCCAAACCACTAATTTCTATCAGTTTTCGAATCTACTGATTCTGATCATTTGCTGCCAAATTCTAACGTCGATTAATTCAAGGACGACATTCAAAACTACTTATTGCGGCGACAAGGAATGCACCGATGATGAAACATCACCCGCCTACTGTGTCACCAGATTTGAGAAAGTGGACCGCCCGGAAAGTGGGTCAGGGGTGGTTTTTAGGTGTTTCAGTTTTTCTGAAAGCCGCTCTTTCTTTTTAAGAGCATTTTGTCAACCTTTATGCAAAAACGCACTTTCTCAAGTTTCAGCCATTCAGTTTTGTGCCGAGCTGAAATTTGAACACGCAACTAGACCGGCCACAACCCAGTTGAAACTGGCATTCTATGGCTCTGCGAATTATGACATTCGATATGTTTCCAGGCAAGCTACTTTTTATGAATATATATATTTTGAAACATCAACCAGTTACCCAGACACCATTGATTTGATTTCAGCGACAGCAACCCAAATTGTGCCGTTGCTCACAGCAATGAGACAAATTATCCAGACAATGAATTGCAGACGGGCCCGCTGTTTGCGGTGAAGGTTGAATTTCTGCCCCTGGCCCACTTCAATATGAAAAGATCGAAACATCGAAAGCAAACCGCCAAGCTCGCTTATTTGCAGCTTCATTTTGGAAACCAAGCGCTCACGTACGGTTTTTCTTCCAAAACTTTCATACCTACTGAAATTAATTTTTGATAAAAATCATTTTATAAAATTTAGGATTAACTGCGATTGCCAGCTTGGCATCAACGACAGCGTGCACATTCCGCTGAAGAACGATGACAACTCTACCAGTGCACCACAAAATGCCAACATCAATACGACCAGTGCGCAATTTATTGCTGAACCGACAGAGCCATCAAAATGTGTGTCCGGGTACGGCCCTGAGGCCCATGAATGCAGTGACGCACAGGAATGGCCGAAATATGAGACATCACATTCGATCACCTACTCTCCAAATCGACCAATCACCATCGCCTTGCGACATGACAAACACAAAAGAAGGGTTAGGCTTTTTTTGTAAATCTAAAGTGTTTTGGCAGTGCAAGTGCATCGCACTGTTCTCAGCTGGATCGGATTTTTTTTGGCACCATCAGCATTCAGAAGTGACCCAAAAACTCCGCATTGCAGCATGACCTGATGAAAGCATTCGTGGCGTGCTGCCAAGGCCAATGCATTCAGCCACGCCGACCGTTCGCACTTGACCCATCAACAATCCACGAATCAATCCCGCTCGACATTGTACCGCAAATAAAACCAGACAATCTGATGGAACCACTCAGCCAGATCGACAGTGCCCGGAAGGTTAGGTTGTGAACGCTGTTCAATCAATCAATCACTCAACCAATCACTGTTTCTGCAGAACAACGACAAAAACAACAATACGAACATTCCATTCCCAGTCTTCTTGCTAGTAGCAGTTTTGGGCACGGTGGCCTTTGTTGCGTTCACAATCGTTTCCACGGCGCTGGTGGTGATTGTGCGAAAGAACAAACGCGAACAGTTCAAGGTTTGGCATTCACAGTTCTGATCAAAATCATGATCAAAAACTCTATACTTTCGAACTGCTCAGACTCAAAAATCGATCAACAAAACTCAACCACTTATCGAACACCGAAATCAACCGACCATTGAGCCAACTCCGACCTCATCCAAATCTGAATACAAAGCATCTGAGACACCTTGCACATCATCGGTGGGACAGTTTGACTTGACAGTCTTTGTAACTTGTTGTAAAGCTTTCAAATCTGATGTTTTGTTTTCAGTTGTTCAGCAGCACGAAAACCGAAAAATTTCGAAGAAGTAACTACCAGATGAAAAGTGAACGAACGCAACGTTCCGTTGTGGGCTGAGCACCGAAAAAACGATTGAACTAAACTGAATACTCGAGACAAAATGTAGTTTTTCAAAGCATCCAAGAATGAATGATTCAAAAAACGGCCGCAAACCCACTGCAGAAATATCAAATTCCGCGACATTGATTTCATTCTAGCCCTTTTGACAGATTCAAACCCTCAAACCTGACTGCTGAAAATAAAATTTTGGCTCCCAACGGAACACAGGCTTTTGTGCATTCGCAATTCGTGAACCCAAAACATAACAGACGAAACTAACAGAAACAAAAGAACGTCGTATCAACGGCCATTTCGTAGACATCGAAGAACGCATCGGTGATGAAATAGGTGCCAATGGTCATGATCAGTACTGGTACCCAGTAGTAGTTGAGTGTTATTTGTAGCTGGTCGATGTTCTTCGTCAGCTCACCGCTAAAGTAGTAGAACGACAGGACACCTTAAAAATTGTAAGCATTAGTGGCGATGGGTTGGTGTGTATGTATTTTGAGGTAATCTGTCTTGTGGTGCATCGCACATGCGCTGACGGACGACCCACATCCGCAAAAAATAGGATCAGTTCTAATTTATGAAATGCGAGTTGGGGCCAATCTGACTCGCAACCCGCAACCCGCACGCAGCATTTGTGAAAGCAACTTCGTGTGCGGCTGGCGAGTCGTGGTCTGGCCCGCAACCCGCAACCCGCATACATTGCGAAAGCAGCCTCACGTAATAATGGCATCTGGATTCATT
The DNA here is from genome assembly GCA_030248065.1 of Rhynchonema sp. JSB1_4. Taxonomy (NCBI): domain Eukaryota; kingdom Metazoa; phylum Nematoda; class Chromadorea; order Monhysterida; family Xyalidae; genus Rhynchonema; species Rhynchonema sp. JSB1_4. The sequence continues at coordinate 8,836 of JASAMV010002614.1, read as the reverse complement.
GTTGAGCATCATCAGACGAGAGACAAAACTCAAACAGCTTCCCGTTGCAATTTCACAGCACGTCAGGCAACTTCACAAACGTTCACAACAGCCGCTGGCGTCGATGGAAGACAAAGAAAACGGAAAATAAGAAAAGACACAGCAAGAATTCTCACCGAATCCACAGGTGATCAGGAATTTCCCGATAAACAACAGAAAGTTGGTCACGTGACTCAACACAAACACACGCAGCACGTTTCTGGCGAGCAGAAAGAACGCATCTTTCGCCGACGCACAGAAATTCTTGCCATGAATCGCTATCTGAAGAGAAAATTGTCAATTTTTTGAAATTGAAGTTTTTTAGGAAAAATACATACAAAAAGCGCTCACCATAATATAAGCGTTCGTATTGAGAAACTTGAGGAATTTCTCCAACACCCAGAACAGGCATTTCAGTCCCCTGAAATTCTTTTAGAGTTTTTGCCATTTTTTGTCGCGTAAATTTGCATATTTTCAATAGCAAAAAGTTGATAGGTGTAACAAAAAACGAACTTCATCACCGCCTGCGCAACTGGGTTCTCCGCTCGTTTCAATTTTTCATCCGCCCATTCCAGCAGGGCTCGAATCAACTTGACGATCGCCAGGATCAACGAACCGAATGCGATTGAACCGAGATGGAATCTGAAGTCTTGTTGTCTTTTTGCAGATGAAAGTCGATATTGAGTCACCGAGCATTATTCTCCATGGAGAATTTGTCGCTAATACAACCACGCAAACGCATTCAAAAATGAATTTGTGCTTTTGTCACCGGCAGCTTATTGCTTAGAAACATTGGCACTAACACAATTAAGAAAGTCACTATAATACGGTGAGTTCAGGCTGCAGAAAAACCGCCCATTGTGTTTTTTATACTATTCTTCAGTATAACGACAATTCAATAAGAATTCTATATACTTGCACCAACCGAATGGCCCTGTAAAATCCCTTGAGGACGGGCAAGGCGGGCACATCGTCCGGTTTCCTATATGCCCAATACCACGAAGCGAATGCGCCAGCGAGCGTCAGTTGACAAAGTGCTTCGGCGAAACACAGACCCCAGAACATGCCGAACAGATTGACCACTTGTGCGCCGAACACCAGGTTGCTGTCGCGCGTGTAGTTGACGAACGTGCAGTAGGGGTCCTGCGGGGAAGGTATGTGGAGGGTCACATGGCCATCAAGGTGCTTTTGCACTGACGAGCTCCGGGTGCACCGCCGGTCTGTGGAAATAGGACAGAAAACGAAAAGACCATCAGTGAGTTAACCTCGTCACTCTGAACATCCTTGCACAAACACCACGTGCCATTGGTCCAATCAATCGAACTGTTGCCTGATGTTTCACCGAAGGGCACGGCCAATCGACGACAATTCTCACGGCCATACGATTGGAGATATGTGGCCACCACTGCCCAGTAGGAGAATACGATGATTTGAAGGATGAACGGGAAGATTGGGAATAGTAGAGAGGACATCATGCTTGATACGGCTCTGAAAGGATAGGGAGACGGTTGAACAATGCACGCTGCCTCACGTGCTACTCTGCTCGGCAGGACATGATGTCGTAAAACGTGTTACATGAAACATGTAAAGCTCGTGTGTGTTCTTAGGCTCATCTGTTGCATTATTCTCACTGACGATCACTTGGCGCACCGCTAGGTACAGCTAGTGTACGAAGACAGGTCGAAACGGGCAACGAAAAGACACAGTGCCGGGCACAATTCACGTTTATAACGAAAAGTTTTGAAGAATGCAACCCACTTGCTGGCCTCCTCAATCAATTCGATGGCGATGCGAATTCGTGTGAACAGCACGGCGAGCACAAAGACGAAAATTAAGAATATCACCGAGAAAACGATAGCTGAAAATGTCAAGCCTGTGATAAGAATAAATTTCAATTTGTTTGTTAAAAATGTCCAACAACAACAACAAAACATCCAACCGGCATAAAATATCAAATCGGTCATGTTGTAATATTCTTTGATGCGAATCGTGATTCTGAACTCCTGTCCTTCTCCGCTGTCGTTCAGCGTCACGTAGCGATACCACGAACCGCCGGTTACTGTAAATTCATGAATTCGTAAAAAATTCAGAAGAGAAAAAAAATGCAACGGAAGAGAAAATCGCATATAAACTGACATCCGCCAAGCAGCACTAAGAGCGCGAGAATGCTGAACCAGATAACGAAGCAGGATATCCAGCGCATCACAACCACCCAGAGAAATGCGACCACGGCTGCACTGACTAGACCACTGAAAAATTTATTAGTCTTTTGAATTTTTTTTGGATATTTTTGAATTTCTCAGGCCTTTTGACTAACATGACTAGTTCCCGCCAGCAAGTGTTGAGGTCCTCGAGAATCTTCTCGCCGTAACCTTTGGCTTGCAACATGGCGTTGACGAAACTAAAAGAAAATACAAAAAATGTCGACAAAAACTAGAAAATTAAAAAAATAGTATAGAGCGATGCGACACCTTTCGGTGGTGCCCAGATCTACCGAATTCGGTATCAACGTTTCATTGTCCATTGCACCCGTGATGTTGTCAACTTTGCCCGTCAGCACCTTGTTACCGGCATCCACCAACACACTTGGGATGCAACGACCAAGCACTGAAATAGGGGCGACTATTCTTGAATGGTCTAGTCGTTTCCCGGTATATTTCGGTAATCTTACGGAGTAGGACTCTGTTGACATAATCTTAGATCTCTGAGAAACACATGCACGACTGTTTTACTCCGCAGCGTAAATAGTAGAACACGTATTGCATTGACCGCTAGTTGATGTTTCACACACAGCATTGCGGTTCATCATACAAGATTTGGAAACACGGCGGTTACGAGTGTTTGGCTGGCAAAATGCGGAAGTGGAGACATTGATGTTGTTAATCATGCTCATATAGGGGCATGGTATTGACTTTGAGATGCTGTGCGAAAAGTCGGCAGAAAAATCCTGGTGGAAAATTACTCCTGGTTCGCCATTATTTTTTCGCAACTGCTGTTGTCGACGCAACGTCAGAAAAATCGCCAAGCCACTCAACAAACAATTGCCCCAAAATCAAACCTATCCCTCCCCTGCCCACCCACCGGGATTAGCAGCGACCACATACGCCGAACACTCCCCTCGTTGCACTCGTTTCTTCACATCCTCAAAAGACTTCATTTCATCATACCACGTGCCCCCATCGGGCTTCTCAGCACAGATCAGTTGATGTATGCCGGCGTCCAAAGTGTCGATACCCGCCAGCGCCCTGGTTTTCTCGTCTTTCAGCGCCAAGTACGAGATGTAGTGCTCGGGGCATTTGGCAACACACACCTGCCGGTAGTGGAGATTATTGTTTGTCAGGGCCGGTGTTGCGGTCTCGGTCTTGCCTGGTCATGTAACTTTTTCCACTTGGTATTGTAAGATTTGCTAACGCCACTGTAGTTATTTGACCAAGCGTTAGAGCAATTCAAATCACTGGATCTACGAAATGATATTGCAAACTCTTGCTTTTTTAGATTCAAGATCAGATTTTTAACCTGAGTGGTCGGGCATCCTTCGAACACCGTCGAATAGCCGACACATTTGGTCAGGTCGAAGAAGTACAGATACGGACGATCGCTGAAGGATTTTTTCAAAGTGAATTTAATTAAAAGGAAGAAGAAATTAATTGAAAAATAATTACAAACGAACGTGAAATTGTATTTGCCCGGCACCTCGTAACCGCATATTCGACCCTTGGTGTCGCTTGGGTGCAAGAGTCGCTCAGGGTTGCCGTAAATGAAGGCTGCAACTTGATTCTTGTTGTGGGGTGAAGAAATCACAAAATTAAAATCGAATCATCGCCAACAAATCAAAATGAATATTTAATGATATTGTTGTCACCCGTTTCAATATAATGTGAATTTTGCTGTGTGGTTTTGGTTTTCGACCTATTTTCGCAGGCGAGTGGTGCACCAAGTCATCGTCAGTGCGAATGCACGAAATGGTTGTGCGAAGAACCGCGAGCCACAGAATACCGTGGTCAGAAATACATAATAGACGGGGCACTGAGTCACAAAAAACAAAACCACTCACCTCCAGCGCCAAGGAATCCCCACACCACGATGAATGCCAAGAAGAGCAGACAACAGAGCACATCCGTACACGACCTGGACATTGAATAGGGACTGGGTGGCGGGCGATAATAGACAACGCAATCCGAGTCCAAATCTAATCTCGAATCATAGGTCGATGTTTGTCTATTCAGCGTGCACTGGGCCCAGGCCTTGCGCTGGTCCAATGGAGCTACACAGGACATCGGACGAATCTTGTGAGCCAAGTTCGGGACCACCCGATTGCATGATGTTAGTTTTTTGCGATTGTTTATTTCATGTTTATTTCTGCGTAATCGCGGTGAAAGTGTTCTGATGGTGAAGGCCCGACGCTTTTTCTGACGGTTTTTATGTGAGCCTGCTGCTTGTCGGTTTCTGCTTGCTTTTCTCATTATCGCGCAGAGCCCTTTTGTGCCGTGTTGCTGAAGCGAAAATTATCCACAGATGGGTATACTTTTTATAGCATCTCAAGGGACGTGTGGTGGTGGTGATACACGATGATGAAAGTTCATGGGAACGGAGGAGACTTATGTTCAAAGTTGTTGGTAACCAGATATTTGAAGACAGATTGGATCTTAGGGCTCCACCAGATAGACCCGAAACCCGAAACCCGAAACATGGACATGGAAAAAATTTATATTTCGTGTTTCGGGTTTCGGGTCTATCTGGTGGAGCCCTTTATCCAGTGAAAGGCTCATTATGTTTTTGCTGTTCCATCGCAAATACGACGCAGCTTTGGGAAAAACCACCCAAGGAAACAGCCGAATAGAGTTTCAATGGCGAAAGGTACACAGATTAAGAAAAAACACGGTTCTCTGTTCAGCTCGGAATTATTGCGAAATAATACACATAAATTTTTCAAGAAGCCATCGGCAATCAGAAAAATTGTTTATTTTTGAAAAAAGATAAAAACTAAGAATAGAGGATGATCGACATCGAACTCAAGAATTTAAAAACTTTTTCTGCATAGAAAATGAACAGCACGTGTCGTTTGGTTGGAAACCCAAGGAAACGCATTTCTTGCCAATATCACCGAAGTGTTGTTGTTCCAGATTTTGTTTCAAATGTGTACATCTGCCGAATATAACACACACTCAAGTAAGCGTTGTTCATCTCGCAACATGCATGATATCACCAAACTAAATATTTCATATCCGCAACTTGGGTGATCCACCACAATCCATAAATGCACGCATGCACCACACACACGCCAAACTCTTTTGCAGTAATTTATTGGTGAGTCGCCTCAGTATGCGTATGTACACAACACACTTCTGAGAGTTCCAACCAAACTCAAATACACACTGATTTGAACAGAATATATCGCGCTATGCGCACAAAGCACGTTTCGAGTCCCAAATTTATGATTGTGAGACGATACCTCATCCCGAGCGATACCTCATGTTGCGCAGTACCTGATTCTGCGACAATACCTCATGTCCCTGTACCTCATTCTGCGACAATACCTCATGTCTCAGCGTCCCATAGTTAAGAGGGAACGAGCAGTTTCGTGCTGATTGTGTGCTGTTAACATGGGTTGGGAAACTTAAACTTGGGTTACATTTTTGTCTGATGGGTACGCACTCACACCATACAAACATGAAGCTGAAGGTTGCAGCGATTGCGAAGGAGCATGTGAACTGCAAATTGTTCACTCAGGTCAAACTACCCTCCAACAAGATGAACGTCATAATTTACACGCATTCGAAACTTTAGAAGCTTGTGAGAAAACAGTACGTCGCATACCGTTAAAACCATATATCAATCGAATCCGCTAGTCAAGACGCATACGATGGTGCAAGGTAAAATGCTATTGGTTAATTCACGTGATCACAAGACTGGTTAAGGATGCATGAAGTCCATGTGTGCATGCACCAGTGAGTGAAAAAGCAGCATAAAGTTGCACGTTTCGCAAGTGTTTCCGCATAAAACAGTTCTACACCCTTGGTGTGAACATTTCCAAGTATTATAGAACATAACTGATTCACATTCACTTCAGAGGATAAGCTCAGTTGGTCAAGGAACTCTGTCACAATAGTTTGTGGGAGGCTGTTATGGAGACGACGATTCCATATATTTTCCACAATGTGCACAATAATTGTTCATTTTTTAGGCCTGGGGCACAGCTGGTCATTAAGAGACCTAGACCACCATAATTATTATATCACTGTGCTGCGCAAGTTAGAGCTCTCTGTTACTTACTATTGGTTGTTATCATGCCCATTGCATGCGATTTCACGCAAGATCGCTTGCCACTTCTTGCCTGCTTAGCCACGAGCGCACTTCTCACTTATTTTGAAATGAAATCATAAATGAAATAAAGTATGCGTTTTTTATGCTAATTATTCAATAATGATGTGCAAAAAAACGCACATTTTACCAAGTTAACGTATGGTATGTATACGTACCTAAAGGCAAACTACGCCAACACGAGCCCGATTTCGCAGCTGGCAGAATAGTGAGACATTTAGGCTGCTGATTTGGGAAATGATACACGTTGAAGACCACAAAGTGGAGCATGATGATTTTCTCTTTCTATTTTTTTTGAATGCACAACACCTTCGAAATCGGGCTCGTGTTGGTGTAGTTTGCCTTTACATAGCTGGTGTCATAGCGAGAGCACTGTATTATATCACTGCTGCACACGTCAGACCACTGTATTGCTATTAGTTGACATCATGCCCATTGGGCTATTAGTTGAAATCATGCCCATTGGATGCGGCTGAGATCGCCATTTCTTGGTTGCCTTGCCTGCTAATGCCACCAAACGCATGGTTTAGCTTAATCGGCCTGAACTAATCTCCTTTATTTAGCAATGTATACCTACTTTTATGCATTGCGGGCAGATGAATTACCGTTGACACAATCTAAATTTAAAAAAAAAACTCACCTTTACCGAGGTATTCGCCCATGTTCAGAGGTACGTACTGTTTTAAAGTTTCGAAAGTTTTGGAATCCAGTATTGTTTGAGTACTGTGCTTTTATCCTAGAAAAAACTACTTTATCAACTAACGTTTGCAGTGCCATTCGATTGTAGGTATTCCAGTGTTTTTAACGAAAATTTGAATTGGTATAACTGTTTATTTTTAACTGGAAGCGATAAAATCTTCTTGAACACATCACCTCAGATTGTATCAATACCATGCTACATACATACATTATACCGTGATTCATTGGGATGCTGTACCAGTTTACAGCTGTTGTCACGACCATCGCATGCGACAGCAACAGTTTTGCTGTATGTCATTCCTTGCTGATTTGATGGATGCATGATCAGCTAGATACCGCCTTTTGACGCCACGTATTCAGAAAGGTATACTTTTGAAGGTCCTTGGCTTCAGTGGGGCGCCTTATGACCTCGCGCTGGTGTACTGTGCGCTTATAACGGCTTATTCTATCGTGCTTTGTATCATTCATCTGTGAAACACGCCACACTGCTCAACGTGCCCATGAAACATCAGTACGAACGACAGGCAAGTGTCTACTTCACGTAGCAACCGCTACTTTGCCCGTATATCAAACTTCTAATAGACGGACACCAAGTGCCCATAAGCGCGCATTGCCACTAACAAGCTCCTTATAGAGGGGCAAAAGGTGTGGTTTTTCACCGCCGGGCGCGAGCTAAACCAGCACCCCAAGCTAACTCCACATTCAGTTGCATTCATGACGTGCAACTACTGGGTGCATGTTGCCCTTGGTTACCATGGCAACCAGTACACTGCATGAGGGTGTACGGTATTTCACGTGAGGTCTTTTCCATATGACATGAGGTATTGTCGCAGCATGAGGTTTTTCGACTTGCGCATGAGGTACTGCGCAGCATGAGATCTTTTCGCACATGAGGTATTGTCGCAGAATGAGGTACCGTCCCCGTACCAAATTGATGAGCAAACACACCTGCACATTCGCATGAGCAACAATTTGATTGTTTCTTATCGCGGGCAAGAGTTGAGCTTTGGGGTTTGTCAAAAATTTTGATTTATATTTTACGTTTAGTTCTGCATGCGTATGAGTTTGGACCGGCTCACTGTATAAAAATCGGATCATCAATAAAACCATCGACCAATGGTTCATTACAAGGCACAAAATATGTGTTCCATCTTCACTTACCGATCTTCGAGCGGTCCACGAAAGTCTGGGTCATGGCTGAGCGGCTTGCCTGAAATAACAGGGAAAACTTTAATCAGGCGTTGAAGCGTGCAAAAAACACGATTTCCGATATCATTTTTCGACTTTTTGAAAAAAACATGAGCGTTTCCTTGCCATTACCATCTAAAGTGTACCATCGTACGGGCCGGCCATCTGCGCTTATCGGAGTTTCGGGGGTCACTTGCTGACCCGAAGGCATTGTTACAAAGTTATAATCGAGGATTGCCAGCAGGAGTTGTCATGAGCCAGCCACCCCCCGTTGAAATCAGGGTCACTCGAATTTGTTTGTTATTTTTAGATGCGACATTCAAACGTCGGACCAACACATGAACGGAAAAGGATTAGGGGGACGAGGATTTTGGATAAATGAGCTTTATACGTTCAGAGCAGCTAAAAAAGTGCACATTATCACTTCGGTACCCGAGATTTTGCACCGAAAGGCTTTTGTGGAAACAGCTGCTCACGTCTGCTGAACCACAGGTACGGAAATTTTTTTCACACTTGGTCGTTGCTGCATACGTGGAAGGTGGGTGGGCTATTTTTCGTCAGCTATGGTTGACATCAGCTTTGACAGACGAGATAAAACCATAAAATAAAA
>JASAMV010002612.1:0-58756 GCA_030248065.1 Rhynchonema sp. JSB1_4 | reverse complement strand
TCTGCTCATGTTCTGATGCATTGGATTAAACTCGCCGTTTTACACTCGTCAACTCAAAACAAACGATCTAAGACTTCCCAAGACGGGGTGCATGTACCTTGCTAGGAAAGTCTGGCATCCATCCTTACACGTTTCTCCGGTAACCACAGGTAAGTTCTACATCAATGCTTTCGTACAAACCCGCATTGGGTGTTTATCCGGAAAACTTCTTTTTTAAATCTTAGGACAGCGGCAAAACAAATAATCTCCCCGGTGGATTAATTGGCATATTGTCCGATACAGGGTTGGGCAAAAAAACGACGGCGTTTCTTCTTAAAAAACGAGGTTTTTTTTAAAAAACACCTGGGTCGTTTTTCGTTTTTTTAAATACTGAATTTCCTTGATTTTCCCTGTTTTTTAAGGGAAAGTACCCTGATTATCCAGGCAAATCAATTTTTTGTCCCATTTTTTCCAAAAATTTTTGACCAATTTTTACTTTGTCGAGATACGTCGATATGCGGAGTTTGACTTTCAGTGATGACCCCGGCCAAAGTTGGTCCCACGATGCGGGTCTGATATGGGATCTTAGTAACTCGCTAGAAAAGGGCTGAAACCCGTTTACTTTGCCTCATAACACATCAGATTCTCTTCTTCAGTTAACGACGTTTTCTTCCCAACATGAGCGTTTTCCAATTTTTAGGGAGCATAGTTTGGTCATCTGGGCGTTTTAAACAAAACGTTTTTAAAAAAAAACGTTTTTTTCAAAAACGATTTTTTGAAAAAAAAAACGTTTTCTTGCCCAACCCCTGGTCCGATGTGTTTTTACCACGTTTGTGAGGAGAGCTGGTTATTTCGTGTTATGGCTACGTGCAAAACGTTGTTGTTTCTCAACAAAGTGCAAGCTAAGTGTTGACGCACGAATTGTTTCAGCGAACCTTCGGTTATGCTGGAGTCGGCATTGTTTGTTCTTGGGGAGGGAGTTCCGCTCGGCCCCTTACCCGCCTCCCGGGTGCACAAACTAACAGAATTCAGCATAGATAATAAGCAAATTAAATCTCTGACCATATGTGTCCTGTCCCACTCATTTGGCACTGCTGTGTATTCCAAGAAGAAGCCATTTTTACCTCAATTTTTTCCCGATTTCGGGTTATTCAGTACCCCAAGGGTACGCTTATTCTCACTTTCGTATACGCAGGGCAACTGCGGAGTCATACTTTAGATTAAGTTTACAAGATCAACTCTTTTCTTCAATTTACTCCGGCCGTACCAGCCCGAAGGACCAAGTCGCAAGGCAGGTGAAAAATATAGTCTTTCCGTATTATATTGGTCCAAACATCCACTCAACGTGCGATCCAGTTGCTCCTTAGCTAAGGTCGAAAATATGCGATTCACCTTGAAAATGTAAAGAAGAGAAATAGACGTCACACGCCACGTAAGATTCCGGCGCACGAAACAATGTTTCAAGCTTCTGGTGACGTTGAGTGCGCATGTCACGTGTGATTTCTCTTTCTTGCATTTCAAGGAGAGTGGATTTCGACCTCAGCTAGGAGTTGGCTTACAACGTTGACACGGCTTGTTTGACTAGTTAAAAAAGGAAATACTATATACTGTATATGTTGGGGTGTGTTGCCGTTGTTGCCAAAAAAAGAAACAACAACCCCTAGACAGTGTGCGCATGACACCGGATCTGTATCAAGACGCAGCGGTCGCAGCTATACATGCACGTGAGCAATGACCAAAGATGTTAGGGCTGGGCAAACTAATAACGTAACAACCAGTGGTTAATAAAAAATTTTTTGTTTAGAGCCCATTTTTTTTTTTACGTTATTTTACATTTTTTGTTAGTTCTGTATCAGTGCATTCGAACTAATCTCCGCTTTGGACGGTTCATGAAAACTTCTTTTTTAACGCTGACAGAAGCAAGACAAAATCCGTGGCCCTAATGACATTCTCCTGATATGTCTTTATCAAATTTGTGTGACAGTTAGATGTTCAGAGTCACGGGGAGCGTGTGTAACGTTGCTGATTTTGAATTTAGCCCGGGCTTAGTATTGATGTACATTAGCCGCAATTGCTTACTACATCAGCGAATCTTCGTTTCCTTGTAGTCAGCGCAGGTAGTTCCCGGACGGGAGCTTCATCCGGCCCCTTACCTCTCCGGCACAAGCTGCCTCAGTTTTGCATAGACCATAAGCACGTTTAAATGGTGATCAAACGTGTCCAGTACCCCTTATTTGGCCATACACCGCCTACATATGTCCCAAACAGAAGCCATTTTTTACCTCAAAATTGTCTCCTGATTTTGCGTCCCCGTGCCCGCAAAGGTACTCTAAGTCTCACTCTCGGGGCACATGCAGCACAACTGCGGAGCCATACTTTTTATTAGTTTTGAGGGATACTCTTCTTCAATTCTAACTCTCGGCCGTGCCAGCTTAAATTGTTTAGGTCGCAAGGGCAGATGAAAGTTATAGGTCTCTCGCCGCCGTCGCCAAAAAAGAAACAACACAGCCAAGAGAATGTATGAAATGTACGAACCACGTCATGTTTTTTGGTTATCTTTCAATTTACGGGGACGAGAGGTGCTGAACCACAGCTTTCTCACACACTTTTAGGTGCAATTTGCATCTAAAATTTTAGAGTTTCAGAATTGCACCTAAAAATTGGAGGGTGATGTGCAAGTTGCACCTCGATTTTTGCACACCCGCACGTGTTTTTACTTGTGAATACATACATACATCGATGATCGGTTTGAACATTTCAAAGTTGCCGTTTCGCCGAACTCAGCGTTAGCGGCGTTATTTGTGCAGCTATGTGGAACTGTGCTCTTCATCCACAATCGCCAGATGGTCGTGAAAATTGATGCCAGCAAAAAGGGCTGAAAGTAATGAATGCCGTGAAAGACGGCCGCGAACAGGCGTGGAGTAACGCATTTTTTCGAGAACAAAAACCGGAGCGAATGTTCATAGTAGTGCTCCTGATTTTGTGTTTCAGCCCCAGACTAGTGAATTTCCGTTTTCCTGTAACAGATGCGGGAAATGTCACGGGAAGTGGCTTTCAGATTTAGCAGGCACGGGAAATTTTACGGGAAGTGATTTTTTTTGGGTTTAACAGGTGTGTACGAGAAATGGACGGAAAGGCCCATTTGCCGCGAGAAATTTCGCAAGAATAATTCCCCGCGGGAACCCTAGTCTAGAAGACACCGATAAAGCTAGAACATTCTGCTGCGGCACAGTGTTTCAAGCAGAATTTCTATGTCCATGTTCACAAGACTCGCACCACACAATATCAATACACATGCACACACTGGTCTTGAAACAGCCTGTCGCACTCGAGCCAGTGCAACAACCAATCACTTGATAAGCAGACGAGTATCCGCCTTGTTTGTGCTCTTCCAGACATATTCCTTCGGGTAGTGTATATGTATTTCGACCCGACTAGAGCGCAAACATTGCGATTCAGGTCAATTCTATCTTTCCCCATGCTCCGTTTTGAACATAGACAATTGACATCTGGAGTGATGTTGCTGTCAAGAAAGTCGGCGTTGCAGCATTCTTTAAGTACTGGACCGCCCCTTATCCAAGTTTGTAGCGTGTAAGCGTTCAGCGATATTGGTGACCTGAGGTGCACTGTGCATTGAGCGTGCGTGCGTCGTGTTTATGAGTGATTCTGAGCTGCAGTCAGACCGCGTTCCCGTAGCTCAGTTGGTATAGCAGCTGGCTGTTGGCTTGGTGGACGAGGAGGTACGAGTCCTTCCGGGAGCAGGCGCTTGGTGTGGCGGTTCGGTATCACACAAAATTTTCACTTCCGAACACTCTAATATAAAAAATCGCCCATTTTCACTTGCTCCTTGTGGTTTCGGGCGCAAATACGTCAAAATTTTCAACGCGCTTCAGTTGCTGTAACTGACACATTGTTTAGTAGGCGCCGAACAAGCACTGGATAAAAACGTTTTACAAATGGGACAAGCACGGGATACAATGACGTTTGACGCAGGTACCCCCCAAATTCATACCTACACTACGCCACTGAACAAGAAGCAGTCGCTATAAAAGTCCGGGGCGAAGGGGCTTCATTCTATTTATTTTCCTTGCCTCGACAAACGCACGTGTAAAGAAACGAAATGAAAGAGATTACGCTTGCACAATCGAATTCAGTTGTGCAATCGAAGTGGGCCATCCAAATGCGCCATCGGATTGTACAATCCAATTGAATTAATTTGTGCGTGACTGTGAGTTTCGAGAATTCCATTTCGTTTGCGCCTTGCGCGCAATCATTGGTCTTTCCAGAGTTCGGCCCATTTTTGCAAAAAGGCTAAATGCTTGATTTGTCGCACGACGATGGAAATGTCAGAGTTAAAGGAAATGAACCGTGTTTTTTCGCCGATAATTTAAAGCATCTGTGATTAACCAGCAAATGTGTTGATCCAAGCTGTTCCTGCAACGCTGTACATGACATTTATGAAATAAAATGTTGGTCCACGATATACTGAAGTTATTAAGCGTTGTCGTGAATTATCCACTCCGCGGACGCCAGCATAGCTTTTGCATTATTTCACCAAGAGGCGATGGTTATCCTCGCCGTGAAGCATCAGGAAGCAACTATGTATGTTTGTTTGTCATGTTTGTCTCGTATTTGAACAGAATTGTCTGGCCATGCTGTTGTGGTGGAACGAACACAATGAATGATTTGAATTTACATACATGGCTCTTGTCAAAAAAAACATGCATCGAAGGCGCTCAAGACGCAAACAAAGTACCGGTTTTAGGCGTAAGCTCGTGCGTGTGTCTACCACATGTTAGAATTTGCCTGTCAAAATAATGTAAGTTTGTGCATGATCCGAGCTAGATTTTTCACTCACTTCGGCTGGAATCAACCAAAGTGGTGCCTGCAAATCGAACTAATTCTTGAAACTTTCGTGCTTGCAAAGTCATGTTTGTCTCTGATTTGAATAGAAATTTATGGCCATGTGTCTGCAGTGAGAACGAACGCAAGGATGAAATTGAATTTAGGTTGTTGTCAAAAATGAACATGCATTGAAGGCGCTCGAGATGGAAACAAAGCACCGGTTTCGGGTGCGCATGCTGCTCCTGCGTGTTGATCTCGAACATGCTCAAAACTGCGTGCTCGCAAAGTCATTCAATCTTACCTTGTGCCCAAAGAAGCAAGCCTTGCTGTGTGAAGCCGTCACTTTCAGCAGGTTTTTGCAATATACCGTGCATAATGATCTCAGAACTCAGCAGATTGGTGCATTGGTTTAACGTGGTGATGGGTTATTATGAGTTTGCTCATCTTATTACGGTTTTCTCATCTGAGCGAAAGGAAATCATGTTTATGAACGTTGCACCCTTCACGCGATTTTGGCTGGTTCACGCTGTCAGAACACGATATGCGCTGGTCAAGAGAACCGGTTTCCCATATTTGAACGCTATAAGAAGAGCTGGAAGGGCGTCCCGAAGTCAGTTTCGTCGTATTCTGTTACCTTGTCCTAAAAGCATCAAGTTTCCCTAGTGCCCCTACCCAAACATGCATGTGCGCACGTTGTGTTTCGTGCTCGTGATAAGCCTCACACTGGTCGCCCTCGGTCACAGTCTGTCGTCGCGCCACAAGCATCGTTACGTGAACGAGCGTATAGTCCAGCCACGAACTCATGAGACGACTTTTTTTAAATTCGCTTGTGGGGATCCAATAATATTCCGGTTCCACGTATTTCGGAAATGAAAGAAAGAGAAACGCACGTATTTTTTTTAAAATACGCTCTCCACTCGGTGCGCAAATTCCCTTTTGACTCCCAAAACATTTGTGTGTTGAACGACGGTGCTGCTCGCGTAAGCACGCAACAAATTGAGGTCAGCCAGCTGGAAGTTGTCATCATGTCTCTCAGCCCGATCTCTTTCTTTTGTTTGCGAAAACCCGTGTAACCGGTGCATTTTTGAGTCTGGCCAGGCAAGCTTTGAAAAAAGTCGTCTCATGAGCTGGTGGTTTGACTGTACGTTTGAGAGCTTTCACGTTTAAAGGGTGTGCCCGACGTCTCAAGACATTCTGTTTTCTTTGGTGGAGCCAAAATGAAAGGCAGCACGAAAAACGTATCGTTCGCGAAAATAAACCGCTTCTCGTCTCCACAAATAGTCCGCTTTGCTTTTGAGAAAAAAACGGGGGCCAGGTGTCGACACTCTTTAAATTGCGACATCCGACTATCGTATGCTTATGTGCGTGTGCTGACGAAGTTGGATTATTTCGGAGTATTGCCCCGTGTATACTTTGCAGGGCCGTACAAATGCGGTTGCAAGAGTCACGGCGAATGTTACGGCGGCGCCCCGAAGTACTTCAACGAGATGCCGTTCTGCGACAAATCAGGATGTTGCTATCGTACGTTTTGACGTTAGAAGTTGCGTCACTTTCGGTTCTTTCGTACGTTCAAAAGCAGTCTTTGGAAAGGACTATTTTTGTGTATGTACACAGCGGCTCAGTACATGGTCCAAAGAGCGGATCAACATCTTCGTCGCTTTATTGCTCCCTCCGATCGTGTAGATAAACGCCAACACTGGTGACCTACATTGCCCGGGTGACCATAAAGTTATCCGCCGACCCTCCAGCGACCACTGAGCAGGGTCAGATCAAAAAAAGTAGATTTTTTTGTAAAAAAATTTTTTTAAGACGGTTTGCCTGAGAAAAATCGACTATTTTTGAGGCAAAATAAATTTTTTGACTTTTGGGTGCCAAATTAACGTGCTTGGTTAGTTAGGTAAGCCGACCAATTTTTGCGGCCTAAGAAAGCTTGTTTTCTGAGATATGACCATTTTTGTATATTCCACCTGCGCACCCATTTCGCACCCGGACAAAAAAATTGAAAACGTCATAAATTGGACTAGCACGAACCGTTTTGAAGAATTTAAAAAACATTCGCATTCTAGGCTCCAGCGGAAGTTTTCTGACCAGTGTGTGCTAAATGGCTGTACAGGGTGACTCAAAAAGTTATATTCGAAGAAAATTTTTTTTCCAAGTTTTGGTCAATGTTCAAGCGAAAAAAGTTCTTAAGGGCGAACTTAGGTTGAACACGGAAACCGGAACACGGAAATAATTTACATACAAACCAGTTTCGTGGATTTCCGGTTTCCGTGTTCCGTGTTTTTTATTTTCACGGAACACGGAAATATTTCCGTGTGAATAGTTGTTGCTGTTTGCGTCAACACGCTGGCTTTTGACGTCAGAACGCTGGCTTTTGTCATCATCACTGCAAAAGCATCGTTTGCGTGCCTGAATCATTGCCGTGTTCCGTGGCACGGAAATATTTACGTTTTCCGTTATTCTCCAAAACATTCACGGAACACGGAACACGGAAATATTTCCGTGTTCCGTGATTCTCCAAAATATTCACGGAACACGGAACACGGAAATATTTCCGTGTTCCGGTTTCCGTGTTCAACCTAAGTCCGCCCTAACGGATTGTGGTCGCATGAAAAGCGGAGAACGGTTTCATGTTTCCAAGGCATTTTACTGCAACTTTTGCAAAGATACTTGGGTGCGCAAATGTACTAATAAAAAATACAACCGCATGAAGTCGCCCACCCACCCACACACGACCGCCAACAGTGCGCACGCAGCAGGCAAAGGGGATCCGCTGCCTGCCTGCATGCTTGTTATGTGCGCATGTGGATAATATGAACAGATGCAAACAGTTTCTGAATCCAATGACACAACATAATGTTTATTACACGTAGTGTGACTCAAAGGTTTCTGACCTTGGTGAAAAGTTTTTTGTGAACCGTTAGGCTTAAAGGTCGATTTATACTTCTGACTTCCGGGAAGTAGAAGTCAAAATCCGGAGAAGTCACTACCACGCAGAAGTGCCCGGCAAGGCAGTGATTGCTTGTGGTGATTACCTGCTCCACTCTGTCCATTGACCGCTACCTGCCGTCTACTGTTCTTGCTCTGTTAACGAGCTCACCGAAACGGTCAGTCACAAATTTCTGACTGCTACTGCTAGGCAGTCAGAGTATAAACCGACCTTTAAAGTGACACTACAATTGATCGTTGACCGCGTTTGTTTGCAGTCATTTTTTTCAGAAAATGAAGACTAGGTATCAGAAACCCAGATTTAGGAAATAGATTTTCGAGTCGTTGCTTTGTGATGTTTCACGGAGCCCACACATTTTTACAGGAATAGAAAAAATGAAAAAAGTTTGAGGCAGGCCTGTGCGAAACACAAGGTAACCCAATAGAAGATATTTTCAGCGTTTTATACTCAGACGTTTTTCTGTTAAACGAGGTATAAAGCATTGTGCGAAACGCCATGAGTGATAAATAATAAACTAAACACTCCAAAAAATCAAGCCTTTTTAAAGCACCCTTTTACTCTAGCATAATTTTAAGCATCTGTGGCGAATGAAATAAGTTGTCAATTAGAAATAAAAATCGTCTAGTTATCTAGTATTCAGGATGTGCTTTTCGTTTTTCAAAACCCTACACAGCTCACACAATGTTTACCACAACATGCGCAAGGCAGCCATTCCACAGCGCACACACGACGACAACACACAGCCGGCCGGGGATAATGTTTCAGCTTTGTGTGTGTGCGCTGTGGGAATGGGTGCCTTGCGCATGTTGTGGTAAACATTGTGTGAGCTGTGTAGGGTTTTGAAAAACGAAAAGCTCGTCCTGAATACTAGATAATTAGACGATTTTTATTTCTAATTGACAACTTATTTCATTCACCACAGATGCTTAAAATTATGCTAGAGTAAAAGGGTGCTTTAAAAAGGCTTGATTTTTTGGAGTGTTTAGTTTATTATTTATCACACATGGCGTTTCGCACAATGCTTTATACCTCGTTTGACAGAAAAACGTCTGAGTATAAAACGCTGAAAATATCTTCTATTGGATTACTTTATGTTTCGCACAGGCCTGCCTCAAACTTTTTTTCATTTTTTCTCCTCCTGTAAAAATGTGTGGGCTCCGTGAAACATCACAAAGCAACGACTCGAAAATCTATTTCCTAAATCTGGGTTTCTGATACCTAGTCTTCATTTTCTGAAAAAATCACTGCAAACAAAAGCGGTCAACGATCAATTGTAGAGTCACTTTAAATGAGGTCATAACACTGATGTTACATGAACTTCACACTCTGTATTGTGCCATCCACTGGCATCCATTGTGTTATTGGCACAAAGCAGATAAAAACCAAAATTCCTTGTTTTGGTCGTGATAATGAGCTGGAAATATTCGTTACATGCAGAAAGTTGGTTGTTTTTAATAAGCGGTTGGTTAACCAGCTGTTGGTTGTCATGAGTCTAATTCCTTTGGTGTGTCCTGGCATGGCTCGTGGTTATACGCTGGACCGATTTTCTATGGCTCTTAGATTTGGGAACTCCTTCTGGTAACGACGACTGGGGCTGCTGCGTCGATATTCTTGGTATGTGTATTTAAAACCGGGGGGCCCCATTTTGCTTTAAAAAAACAAAAAATTTTTCCCCCCTCTAAAACCCCAAAAAAAAAAAACCCAACGTTTTGAAACCCCATAGCGATGTTTTTATGCCGACTCACGATGTTTGCAGGTAGTTCTCGGAGGACCATCTATTGCTGACTAGGGCGGGCCAGTGGGAGGCAGCAATTGCCGTGGGTAACAGCCACCTACCCATCAGAGTCATCGGCACTCGGGTTGTTGGTAGGCCCTTCGTGGAGCGTTTACTCCGCGAAATGCTGATACTTTTTCATAGTTTTCGAACGATGTATGACAAGCTCCAAAACTTTGTGCAGCCGGTGCACACGTACCATCTGCATACCTATCGAACGCTACCCGCCTAGAAAGTTAGCATGGCCGCACTTGCGTTTGCAGATTCCGAGTCACTATCGAAACATGTCTTTGTATGCGGTAAATGCACTGCGGCGTTGTAGCCAGCCAATGAAATATTTACATAGTTTGACCCTGAACCCGCACTCGCACCGGCCATGTTGATGCGATTGCGCGCCTGAGATTTTTTTTCGATCCCACACCCCGCACACGCATTAACGTGGCCGCGCCCCAACCCGGGTTTTGTATAAGCTTTGGAAGCATAAACATGCCAAAAAACGTGAGCTTAAAGGAGGGGAAAAATTAGGACAAGCAAGCAAGCAACAGCATGCAAACAAAGGACAAACAAATGCGAGAAATAAACAAGTGCGAAAACGATTTCATGCAAACAGGATTGAAATCACATCCAGAAACGCACCTTTCCACGCCTCCAGTTTTGACTGATTGAATTGTTTTATTATTCGATTATTGACGTTGTTAGTATTCAACAACACAGCATGATTTTATTATTGCGAACGAGACGGGGTGCAAACCCACGCAAGTGTTGGGGTCTGTAGAAATGTACTTTGCCCCAATCACGAGCGTGGGTCACACCCGTTCGTCTCGTCCCGATCGTCCACTTGACAGTTGCCAGGGTGGCCTACGTCGTGTAGGGCTTACGCCAGTGATTGCATTTGAGAGCCTGAAATTCCTGAAACGGAACCTCAGTGGACCTAAACACGGCACAAGCCTATGAAAAATTTTTCAGCCCAACAACAGTTGCCCTTGAAAAGCGTCCTACATAACCCAAAATTTACTCACTCACTTAGCATGCACTTACTGTTGAACGTTTATTGAAAATTATCTGAAACAACCTGAACGAATACAAATCCACAGCTGAGCCTAATAATATTGTGACTCAAGAACTGATCCTAACGAATGAACCATAGGCAGTGCTGTGCAGCTAACCTCTAATCAGCTCCTAACACGCAAGAACAAAAGGCCGAAGCTTACCAGTCGCAAAGGACTGTGCAAGCCGTAGCCAGCCTACCCTAATGAATGAACTATGGGTGAGCGCAGTGCAACTAACATCTAATCAGCTCCTAACACGCAAGAACAAAAGGCCGAAGCTTACCAGTCGCAAAGGACTGTGCAAGCCGTAGCCAGCCTACCCTAATGAATGAACTATGGGTGAGCGCAGTGCAACTAACATCTAATCAGCTCCTAACGCGCAAGAACAAAAGGCCGAAGCTTACCAGTCGCAAAGGACTGTGCAAGCCGTAGCCAGCCTACCCTAATGAATGAACTATGGGTGAGCGCAGTGCAACTAACATCTAATCAGCTCCTAACACGCAAGAACAAAAGGCCGAAGCTTACCAGTCGCAAAGGACTGTGCAAGCCGTAGCCAGCCTACCCTAATGAATGAACTATGGGTGAGCGCAGTGCAACTAACATCTAATCAGCTCCTAACACGCAAGAACAAAAGGCCGAAGCTTACCAGTCGCAAAGGACTGTGCAAGCCGTAGCCAGCCTACCCTAATGAATGAACTATGGGTGAGCGCAGTGCAACTAACATCTAATCAGCTCCTAACACGCAAGAACAAAAGGCCGAAGCTTACCAGTCGCAAAGGACTGTGCAAGCCGTAGCCAGCCTACCCTAATGAATGAACTATGGGTGAGCGCAGTGCAACTAACATCTAATCAGCTCCTAACACGCAAGAACAAAAGGCCGAAGCTTACCAGTCGCAAAGGACTGTGCAAGCCGTAGCCAGCCTACCCTAATGAATGAACTATGGGTGAGCGCAGTGCAACTAACATCTAATCAGCTCCTAACACGCAAGAACAAAAGGCCGAAGCTTACCAGTCGCAAAGGACTGTGCAAGCCGTAGCCAGCCTACCCTAATGAATGAACTATGGGTGAGCGCAGTGCAACTAACATCTAATCAGCTCCTAACACGCAAGAACAAAAGGCCGAAGCTTACCAGTCGCAAAGGACTGTGCAAGCCGTAGCCAGCCTACCCTAATGAATGAACTATGGGTGAGCGCAGTGCAACTAACATCTAATCAGCTCCTAACACGCAAGAACAAAAGGCCGAAGCTTACCAGTCGCAAAGGACTGTGCAAGCCGTAGCCAGCCTACCCATAGTTCATTCATTAGGGTAGGCTGGCTACGGCTTGCACAGTCCTTTGCGACTGGTAAGCTTCGGCCTTTTGTTCTTGCGTGTTAGGAGCTGATTAGATGTTAGTTGCACTGCGCTCACCCATAGTTCATTCATTAGGGTAGGCTGGCTACGGCTTGCACAGTCCTTTGCGACTGGTAAGCTTCGGCCTTTTGTTCTTGCGTGTTAGGAGCTGATTAGATGTTAGTTGCACTGCGCTCACCCATAGTTCATTCATTAGGGTAGGCTGGCTACGGCTTGCACAGTCCTTTGCGACTGGTAAGCTTCGGCCTTTTGTTCTTGCGTGTTAGGAGCTGATTAGATGTTAGTTGCACTGCGCTCACCCATAGTTCATTCATTAGGGTAGGCTGGCTACGGCTTGCACAGTCCTTTGCGACTGGTAAGCTTCGGCCTTTTGTTCTTGCGTGTTAGGAGCTGATTAGATGTTAGTTGCACTGCGCTCACCCATAGTTCATTCATTAGGGTAGGCTGGCTACGGCTTGCACAGTCCTTTGCGACTGGTAAGCTTCGGCCTTTTGTTCTTGCGTGTTAGGAGCTGATTAGATGTTAGTTGCACTGCGCTCACCCATAGTTCATTCATTAGGGTAGGCTGGCTACGGCTTGCACAGTCCTTTGCGACTGGTAAGCTTCGGCCTTTTGTTCTTGCGTGTTAGGAGCTGATTAGATGTTAGTTGCACTGCGCTCACCCATAGTTCATTCATTAGGGTAGGCTGGCTACGGCTTGCACAGTCCTTTGCGACTGGTAAGCTTCGGCCTTTTGTTCTTGCGTGTTAGGAGCTGATTAGATGTTAGTTGCACTGCGCTCACCCATAGTTCATTCATTAGGGTAGGCTGGCTACGGCTTGCACAGTCCTTTGCGACTGGTAAGCTTCGGCCTTTTGTTCTTGCGTGTTAGGAGCTGATTAGATGTTAGTTGCACTGCGCTCACCCATAGTTCATTCATTAGGGTAGGCTGGCTACGGCTTGCACAGTCCTTTGCGACTGGTAAGCTTCGGCCTTTTGTTCTTGCGTGTTAGGAGCTGATTAGATGTTAGTTGCACTGCGCTCACCCATAGTTCATTCATTAGGGTAGGCTGGCTACGGCTTGCACAGTCCTTTGCGACTGGTAAGCTTCGGCCTTTTGTTCTTGCGTGTTAGGAGCTGATTAGATGTTAGTTGCACTGCGCTCACCCATAGTTCATTCATTAGGGTAGGCTGGCTACGGCTTGCACAGTCCTTTGCGACTGGTAAGCTTCGGCCTTTTGTTCTTGCGTGTTAGGAGCTGATTAGATGTTAGTTGCACTGCGCTCACCCATAGTTCATTCATTAGGGTAGGCTGGCTACGGCTTGCACAGTCCTTTGCGACTGGTAAGCTTCGGCCTTTTGTTCTTGCGTGTTAGGAGCTGATTAGATGTTAGTTGCACTGCGCTCACCCATAGTTCATTCATTAGGGTAGGCTGGCTACGGCTTGCACAGTCCTTTGCGACTGGTAAGCTTCGGCCTTTTGTTCTTGCGTGTTAGGAGCTGATTAGATGTTAGTTGCACTGCGCTCACCCATAGTTCATTCATTAGGGTAGGCTGGCTACGGCTTGCACAGTCCTTTGCGACTGGTAAGCTTCGGCCTTTTGTTCTTGCGTGTTAGGAGCTGATTAGATGTTAGTTGCACTGCGCTCACCCATAGTTCATTCATTAGGGTAGGCTGGCTACGGCTTGCACAGTCCTTTGCGACTGGTAAGCTTCGGCCTTTTGTTCTTGCGTGTTAGGAGCTGATTAGATGTTAGTTGCACTGCGCTCACCCATAGTTCATTCATTAGGGTAGGCTGGCTACGGCTTGCACAGTCCTTTGCGACTGGTAAGCTTCGGCCTTTTGTTCTTGCGTGTTAGGAGCTGATTAGATGTTAGTTGCACTGCGCTCACCCATAGTTCATTCATTAGGGTAGGCTGGCTACGGCTTGCACAGTCCTTTGCGACTGGTAAGCTTCGGCCTTTTGTTCTTGCGTGTTAGGAGCTGATTAGATGTTAGTTGCACTGCGCTCACCCATAGTTCATTCATTAGGGTAGGCTGGCTACGGCTTGCACAGTCCTTTGCGACTGGTAAGCTTCGGCCTTTTGTTCTTGCGTGTTAGGAGCTGATTAGATGTTAGTTGCACTGCGCTCACCCATAGTTCATTCATTAGGGTAGGCTGGCTACGGCTTGCACAGTCCTTTGCGACTGGTAAGCTTCGGCCTTTTGTTCTTGCGTGTTAGGAGCTGATTAGATGTTAGTTGCACTGCGCTCACCCATAGTTCATTCATTAGGGTAGGCTGGCTACGGCTTGCACAGTCCTTTGCGACTGGTAAGCTTCGGCCTTTTGTTCTTGCGTGTTAGGAGCTGATTAGATGTTAGTTGCACTGCGCTCACCCATAGTTCATTCATTAGGGTAGGCTGGCTACGGCTTGCACAGTCCTTTGCGACTGGTAAGCTTCGGCCTTTTGTTCTTGCGTGTTAGGAGCTGATTAGATGTTAGTTGCACTGCGCTCACCCATAGTTCATTCATTAGGGTAGGCTGGCTACGGCTTGCACAGTCCTTTGCGACTGGTAAGCTTCGGCCTTTTGTTCTTGCGTTTTTTGGCATGTTTATGCATCCAAAGCTTATACGAAACCCAGGTTATGGCGCGGCCATGTTAATGCGAGTGCGGGGTGTGGACCGAAAAAAATTCTCAGGCCAGTAATCGCATCAACATGGCCGGTGCGAGTGCGGGTTCAGGGTCAAACTAAATACTTCATTGGCTGGCTACAACGCCGCAGTGCATTTACCGCATACAAAGACATGTTTCGATAGTGACTCGGAATCTGCAAACGCAAGTGCGGCCATGCTAACTTTCTAGGCGGGTAGCGTTCGATAGGTATGCAGATGGTACGCGTGTACCGGCTGCATAAACTTCGGGTTGTCCCATGTTTTATATATCATTTGCGGAGCATGCCAACCGGTGCCATTTTGGTGGTGCTGTTCAGCTGCTGCCTTCCTTTGCCCCCCCGTTGGTTCGGACTCTTTGTTATGCTTGTTTTTAGTTTTGGGTTTTTATTTTTGGGTTTTTAGTCGTAGTTTATGTTTTTAGTGTTTGCGATACCCACATGGTTGTATAAGTTACACATACCAAGAATATCGACGCAGCAGCCCCAGTCGTCGTTACCAGAAGGAGTTCCCAAATCTAAGAGCCATAGAAAATCGGTCCAGCGTATAACCACGAGCCATGCCAGGACACACCAAAGGAATTAGACTCATGACAACCAACAGCTGGTTAACCAACCGCTTATTAAAAACAACCAACTTTCTGCATGTAACGAATATTTCCAGCTCATTATCACGACCAAAACAAGGAATTTTGGTTTTTATCTGCTTTGTGCCAATAACACAATGGATGCCAGTGGATGGTACAATACAGAATGTGGAATCATGTACATTAGTGTTATGACCTCATTTAAAGTGAATTACAATTCGTTGTATGCTTTTGTTTGCAGTGATTTTTTCAAAAAATGAAGACTAGGTATTATAAACCCAGATTTAGGAAATAGATTTTCGAGTCGTCGCTCTCGGCGGAGCCCACACATTTTTACAGGAGGAGAAAAAATGAAAAAAAAGTTTGAGGGCAGGCCTGTGCGAAACATAAAGTAATCCAATAGAAGATATTTTCAGCGTTTTATACGAGACGTTTTTTTGTTACGAGGTATAAAGCATCGTGCGAATCGCCATGTGTGATAAATAGTAGTGAAATATTTCTCAAAAAATCAAGCCTTTTTAAAGCACCCTTTTAATTTAGCATAGTCTCAGCATCCCGCGGTGAATGAAAATAAGTTGTTAATTAGAAAATAAAAATCGTTCTCTAATTATCTAGTATTCAGGATGATCCGTTTTTTCAAACTACACAGCTACACAATGTTTACCACAACATGCGCAAGGCACTCATTCCCACAGCGCACACACACAAAGCTGAAACATTATCCCCGGCCGGCTGTGTGTTGTCGTTGTGTGTGCGCTGTGCGTGGTCTGAATGGCTGCCTTGCGCATGTTGTGGTAAATATTGTGTGAGCTGTGTAGGGTTTTGAAAAACGAAAAGCACATCCTGAATACTAGATAACTAGATGATTTTTATTTCTAATTGACAACTTATTTCACTCACCACAGATGCTTAAAATTATGCTAGAGTAAAAGGGTGCTTTAAAAAGGCTTGATTTTTTGGAGTGTTTCGTTTATTATTTAGCACACATGGCATATCGCACAATGCTTTGTTTCTCGTTTAACAGAAAAACGTCTGAGTATAAAACGCTGAAAATATCTTCTATTGGATTACCTTGTGTTTTGCACAGGCCTGCCACAAACTTTTTTCATTTTCTCATTCTGTAAATGTGTGGGTTGTGAAATATTAAGCAACGACTCGAAAATCTATTTCCTAAATCTGGGTTTCTGATACTAGTCTTCATTTTCTGAAAAAAACGACTGCAAACAAACGCGGTCAACGATCAATTGTAGTGTCACTTTAAAGGTCGGTTCACACTCTGACTGTTAAAGCAGTAGCAGTCAGAAATTTGTGACTGACCGTTTCGGTGAGCTCGTTAACAGAGCAAGAACAGTACACGGCAGGTAGCGGTCAATGGACAGAGTGGAGCAGGTAAAATCACCACAAGCAATCACTGCCTTGCCGGGCACTTCTTCTGTGGTAGTGACTTCTCCGGATTTTGACTTCTACTTCCCGGAAGTCAGAAATATAAATCGACCTTTAAGCCTAACGGTTCACAAAAAACTTTTCACCAAGGTCAGAAACCTTCGAATCTCACTACGTGTAATAAACATTATGTTGTGTCATTGGATTCAGAAACTGCTTACATCTGTTCATATTATCCACATGCGCACATAACAACATGCAGGCAGGCAGCGGATCCCCTTTGCCTGCTGCGTGCGCACTGTTGGCGGTCGTGTGTGGGTGGGTGGGCGACTTCATGCGGTTGTATTTTTTATTAGTACATTTGCGCACCCAAGTATCTTTGCAAAAGTTGCAGTAAAATGCCTTGGAAACATGAAACCGTTCTCCGCTTTTCATGCGACCACAATCCGTTAGGGCGGACTTAGGTTGAACACGGAAAACTGGAACACGGAAATATTTCCGTGTTCCGTGTTTGGCGAATATTTTGAGAAATCACGGAACACGGAAACATTTCCGTATTCCGTATTGCGTGAATGTTTTGGAGAATAACGGAAAACGTAAATATTTCCGTGCCACGGAACACGGCAATGATTCAGGCACGCAAACGATGCTTTTGCAGTGATGATGACAAAAGCCAGCGTTCTGACGTCAAAAGCCAGCGTGTTGACGCAAACAGCAACAACTATTCACACGGAAATATTTCCGTGTTCCGTGAAAATAAAAAACACGGAACACGGAAACCGGAAATCCACGAAACTGGTCTGTATGTAAATTATTTCCGTGTTCCGGTTTCCGTGTTCAACCTAAGTTCGCCCTTAAGAACTTTTTTCGCTTGAACATTGACCAAAACTTGGAAAAAATTTTTCTTCGAATATAACTTTTTGAGTCACCCTGTACAGCCATTTAGCACACACTGGTCAGAAAACTTCCGCTGGAGCCTAGAATGCGAATGTTTTTTAAATTCTTCAAAACGGTTCGTGCTAGTCCAATTTATGACGTTTTCAATTTTTTTGTCCGGGTGCGAAATGGGTGCGCAGGTGGAATATACAAAAATGGTCATATCTCAGAAAACAAGCTTTCTTAGGCCGCAAAAATTGGTCGGCTTACCTAACTAACCAAGCACGTTAATTTGGCACCCAAAAGTCAAAAAATTTATTTTGCCTCAAAAATAGTCGATTTTTCTCAGGCAAACCGTCTTAAAAAATTTTTTTTACAAAAAAATCTACTTTTTTTCGATCTGACCCTGCTCAGTGGTCGCTGGAGGGTCGGCGGATAACTTTATGGTCACCCGGGCAATGTAGGTCACCAGTGTTGGCGTTTATCTACACGATCGGAGGGAGCAATAAAGCGACGAAGATGTTGATCCGCTCTTTGGACCATGTACTGAGCCGCTGTGTACATACACAAAAATAGTCCTTTCCAAAGACTGCTTTTGAACGTACGAAAGAACCGAAAGTGACGCAACTTCTAACGTCAAAACGTACGATAGCAACATCCTGATTTGTCGCAGAACGGCATCTGTTGAAGTACTTCGGGGCGCCGCCGTAACATTCGCCGTGACTCTTGCAACCGCATTTGTACGGCCCTGCAAAGTATACACGGGGCAATACTCCGAAATAATCCAACTTCGTCAGCACACGCACATAAGCATACGATAGTCGGATGTCGCAATTTAAAGAGTGTCGACACCTGGCCCCCGTTTTTTTCTCAAAAGCAAAGCGGACTATTTGTGGAGACGAGAAGCGGTTTATTTTCGCGAACGATACGTTTTTCGTGCTGCCTTTCATTTTGGCTCCACCAAAGAAAACAGAATGTCTTGAGACGTCGGGCACACCCTTTAAACGTGAAAGCTCTCAAACGTACAGTCAAACCACCAGCTCATGAGACGACTTTTTTCAAAGCTTGCCTGGCCAGACTCAAAAATGCACCGGTTACACGGGTTTTCGCAAACAAAAGAAAGAGATCGGGCTGAGAGACATGATGACAACTTCCAGCTGGCTGACCTCAATTTGTTGCGTGCTTACGCGAGCAGCACCGTCGTTCAACACACAAATGTTTTGAGAGTCAAAAGGGAATTTGCGCACCGAGTGGAGAGCGTATTTAAAAAAAATACGTGCGTTTCTCTTTCTTTCATTTCCGAAATACGTGGAACCGGAATATTATTGGATCCCACAAGCCAATTTAAAAAAAGTCGTCTCATGAGTTCGTGGCTGGACTATACGCTCGTTCACGTAACGATGCTTGTGGCGCGACGACAGACTGTGACCGAGGGCGACCAGTGTGAGGCTTATCACGAGCACGAAACACAACGTGCGCACATGCATGTTTGGGTAGGGGCACTAGGAAAACTTGATGCTTTTAGGACAAGGTAACAGAATACGACGAAACTGACTTCGGGACGCCCTTCCAGCTCTTCTTATAGCGTTCAAATATGGGAAACCGGTTCTCTTGACGAGCGCATATCGTGTTCTGACAGCGTGAACCAGCCAAAATCGCGTGAAGGGTGCAACGTTCATAAACATGATTTCCTTTCGCTCAGATGAGAAAACCGTAATAAGATGAGCAAACTCATAATAACCCATCACCACGTTAAACCAATGCACCAATCTGCTGAGTTCTGAGATCATTATGCACGGTATATTGCAAAAACCTGCTGAAAGTGACGGCTTCACACAGCAAGGCTTGCTTCTTTGGGCACAAGGTAAGATTGAATGACTTTGCGAGCACGCAGTTTTGAGCATGTTCGAGATCAACACGCAGGAGCAGCATGCGCACCCGAAACCGGTGCTTTGTTTCCATCTCGAGCGCCTTCAATGCATGTTCATTTTTGACAACAACCTAAATTCAATTTCATCCTTGCGTTCGTTCTCACTGAGACACATGGCCATAAATTTCTATTCAAATCAGAGACAAACATGACTTTGCAAGCACGAAAGTTTCAAGAATTAGTTCGATTTGCAGGCACCACTTTGGTTGATTCCAGCCGAAGTGAGTGAAAAATCTAGCTCGGATCATGCACAAACTTACATTATTTTGACAGGCAAATTCTAACATGTGGTAGACACACGCACGAGCTTACGCCTAAAACCGGTACTTTGTTTGTGTCTCGAGCGCCTTCGATGCATGTTTTTTTTGACAAGAGCCATGTATGTAAATTCAAATCATTCATTGTGTTCGTTCCACCACAACAGCATGGCCAGACAATTCTGTTCAAATACGAGACAAACATGACAAACAAACATACATAGTTGCTTCCTGATGCTTCACGGCGAGGATAACCATCGCCTCTTGGTGAAATAATGCAAAAGCTATGCTGGCGTCCGCGGAGTGGATAATTCACGACAACGCTTAATAACTTCAGTATATCGTGGACCAACATTTTATTTCATAAATGTCATGTACAGCGTTGCAGGAACAGCTTGGATCAACACATTTGCTGGTTAATCACAGATGCTTTAAATTATCGGCGAAAAAACACGGTTCATTTCCTTTAACTCTGACATTTCCATCGTCGTGCGACAAATCAAGCATTTAGCCTTTTTGCAAAAATGGGCCGAACTCTGGAAAGACCAATGATTGCGCGCAAGGCGCAAACGAAATGGAATTCTCGAAACTCACAGTCACGCACAAATTAATTCAATTGGATTGTACAATCCGATGGCGCATTTGGATGGCCCACTTCGATTGCACAACTGAATTCGATTGTGCAAGCGTAATCTCTTTCATTTCGTTTCTTTACACGTGCGTTTGTCGAGGCAAGGAAAATAAATAGAATGAAGCCCCTTCGCCCCGGACTTTTATAGCGACTGCTTCTTGTTCAGTGGCGTAGTGTAGGTATGAATTTGGGGGGTACCTGCGTCAAACGTCATTGTATCCCGTGCTTGTCCCATTTGTAAAACGTTTTTATCCAGTGCTTGTTCGGCGCCTACTAAACAATGTGTCAGTTACAGCAACTGAAGCGCGTTGAAAATTTTGACGTATTTGCGCCCGAAACCACAAGGAGCAAGTGAAAATGGGCGATTTTTTATATTAGAGTGTTCGGAAGTGAAAATTTTGTGTGATACCGAACCGCCACACCAAGCGCCTGCTCCCGGAAGGACTCGTACCTCCTCGTCCACCAAGCCAACAGCCAGCTGCTATACCAACTGAGCTACGGGAACGCGGTCTGACTGCAGCTCAGAATCACTCATAAACACGACGCACGCACGCTCAATGCACAGTGCACCTCAGGTCACCAATATCGCTGAACGCTTACACGCTACAAACTTGGATAAGGGGCGGTCCAGTACTTAAAGAATGCTGCAACGCCGACTTTCTTGACAGCAACATCACTCCAGATGTCAATTGTCTATGTTCAAAACGGAGCATGGGGAAAGATAGAATTGACCTGAATCGCAATGTTTGCGCTCTAGTCGGGTCGAAATACATATACACTACCCGAAGGAATATGTCTGGAAGAGCACAAACAAGGCGGATACTCGTCTGCTTATCAAGTGATTGGTTGTTGCACTGGCTCGAGTGCGACAGGCTGTTTCAAGACCAGTGTGTGCATGTGTATTGATATTGTGTGGTGCGAGTCTTGTGAACATGGACATAGAAATTCTGCTTGAAACACTGTGCCGCAGCAGAATGTTCTAGCTTTATCGGTGTCTTCTAGACTAGGGTTCCCGCGGGGAATTATTCTTGCGAAATTTCTCGCGGCAAATGGGCCTTTCCGTCCATTTCTCGTACACACCTGTTAAACCCAAAAAAAATCACTTCCCGTAAAATTTCCCGTGCCTGCTAAATCTGAAAGCCACTTCCCGTGACATTTCCCGCATCTGTTACAGGAAAACGGAAATTCACTAGTCTGGGGCTGGAACACAAAATCAGGAGCACTACTATGAACATTCGCTCCGGTTTTTGTTCTCGAAAAAATGCGTTACTCCACGCCTGTTCGCGGCCGTCTTTCACGGCATTCATTACTTTCAGCCCTTTTTGCTGGCATCAATTTTCACGACCATCTGGCGATTGTGGATGAAGAGCACAGTTCCACATAGCTGCACAAATAACGCCGCTAACGCTGAGTTCGGCGAAACGGCAACTTTGAAATGTTCAAACCGATCATCGATGTATGTATGTATTCACAAGTAAAAACACGTGCGGGTGTGCAAAAATCGAGGTGCAACTTGCACATCACCCTCCAATTTTTAGGTGCAATTCTGAAACTCTAAAATTTTAGATGCAAATTGCACCTAAAAGTGTGTGAGAAAGCTGTGGTTCAGCACCTCTCGTCCCCGTAAATTGAAAGATAACCAAAAAACATGACGTGGTTCGTACATTTCATACATTCTCTTGGCTGTGTTGTTTCTTTTTTTGGCGACGGCGGCGAGAGACCTATAATTTTCATCTGCCTTGCGACTAAACAATTTAAGCTGGCACGGCCGGAGTAAACTGAAGAGAAGAGTTGTCCTCAAAACTAATAAAAAGTATGGCTCCGCAGTTGTGCTGCATGTCCGAGAGTGAGAGTTAGAGTACCCTTGCGGGCACGGGAACGCAAAATCAGGAGACAATTTTGAGGTAAAAAATGGCTTCTGTTTGGGACATATGTAGGCGGGTATATGGCCAAATGAGGGGTACTGGACACGTTTGATCACAAGTTTAACGTGCTTATGGTCTATGCAAAACTGAGGCAGCTTGTGTGCCCGGAGAGGAGGTAAGGGGCCAAGTGGACCCCATCCCCGGGAACTACCTGCGCTGACTACAACAGAAACGAAGATTCGCTGAATGTAGTAAGCAATTCGCTGAATGTGCGTCAATACTAAGCCCGCACTAAATTCGAAATCAGCAACGTTACACACGCTACCATGACTCTGAACATCTAACTGTCCACACAAACTTGATAAAGACATATCGGAGAATGTCATTTAAGCCACCCGGGGAGAGTAATTGTGTCTTGCTTCTGTCCGAGCATTTAAAAAAGAAGTTTTCCGAATAAACCATCCAAAGCGGGATTGTTCGAATGCACTGATACAGAACTAACAAAAAATGTAAAATAACGTAAAATAAAAAATGGGGCTCGAACAAAAATTTTTTTATTAACCACTGGTTGTTACGTTATTGCTTGCCCAGCCCTAACATCTTTGGTCATTGCTCACGTG
The DNA here is from genome assembly GCA_030248065.1 of Rhynchonema sp. JSB1_4. NCBI lineage: Eukaryota > Metazoa > Nematoda > Chromadorea > Monhysterida > Xyalidae > Rhynchonema > Rhynchonema sp. JSB1_4. The sequence goes on along the minus strand of JASAMV010002612.1, from coordinate 36,029 downwards.
CATGTATAGCTGCGACCGCTGCGTCTTGATACAGATCCGTGTCATGCGCACTGTCTGGGTTGTTGTTCCTTTTTTGGCGACAACGGCAACACACCCCTACATATACAGTATATAGTATTTCCTTTTTATGCGAGTCAAAGGAAGCCGTGTCAACGTTGTAAGCCAACTCCTAGCTGAGGTCGAAATCCACGACTCTCCTTGAAAATGCAAAGAAAGAGAAATCACACGTGACATGCACGCCGCCAACGTCACCAGAAGCTTGAAACATTGTTTCGTGCGCCGGAATCTTACGTGGCGTGTGACGTCTGATTTCTCTTTCTTTACATTTTCAAGGTGAATCGCATATTTTCGACCTTAGCTAGGAGCAACTGGATCGCACGTTGAGTGGATGTTTGGACCAATATAATACGGAAAGACTATATTTTTCACCTGCCTTGCGACTTGGTCCTTTGGGCTGGTACGGCCGGAGTAAATTGAAGAAAAGAGTTGATCTCAAAACTAATCAAAAGTATGACTCCGCAGTTGCCCTGCGTATACGAAAGTGAGAATAAGCGTACCCTTGGGGGCATGGAAAACCCAAAATCGGGAAAAAATTGAGGTAAAAATGGCTTCTTCTTGGAATACACAGCAGTGCCAAATGAGTGGTACAGGACACATATGGTCAGAGATTTAACAGGCTTATTATCTATGCTAAATTCTGTTAGTTTGTGCACCCGGAGGCGGGTAAGGGGCCAAGTGGACTCCCTCCCCAAGAACAAACAATGCCGACTCCAGCATAACCGAAGGTTCGCTGAAACAATTCGTGCGTCAACACTTAGCTTGCACTTTGTTGAAAAACAACAACGTTTTGCACGTAGCCATAACACTAAATAACCAGCTCTCCTCACAAACGTGGTAAAGACACATCGGACCAGGGTTGGGCAAGAAAACGTTTTTTTTTTCAAAAAATCGTTTTTGAAAAAAACGTTTTTTTTTAAAAACGTTTTGTTTAAAACGCCCAGATGACCAAACTATGCTCCCAAAAAATTGGAAAACGCTCATGTTGGGAAGAAAACGTCGTTAACTGAAGTAATTCTATGTGTTATGAGGCAAAATAAACGGGTTTCAGCCCTTTTCTAGCGAGTTACTAAGATCCCATATCAGACCCGCATCGTGGGACCAACTTTGGCCGGGGTCATCACTGAAAGTCAAACTCCGCATATCGACGTATCTCGACAAAGTAAAAATTGGTCGAAAATTTTTGGAAAAAAATGGGACAAAAAATTGATTTGCCTTGATAATCAGGGTACTTTCCCTGAAAAATCAGGGAAAATCAAGGAAATTCAGGATTTAAAAAAACGAAAAACGACCCAGGTGTTTTTTTTTAAAAAACCTCGTTTTTTAAGAAGAAACGCCGTCGTTTTTTTGCCCAACCCTGTATCGGACAATATGCCAATTAATCCACCCGGGGAGATTATTTGTTTTGCCGCTGTCCTAAGATTTAAAAAAGAAGTTTTCCGGATAAACACCCAATGCGGGTTTGTACGAAAGCATTGATGTAGAACTTACCTGTGGTTACCGGAGAAACGTGTAAGGATGGATGCCAGACTTTCCTAGCAAGGTACATGCACCCCGTCTTGGGAAGTCTTAGATCGTTTGTTTTGAGTTGACGAGTGTAAAACGGCGAGTTTAATCCAATGCATCAGAACATGAGCAGATTTTCCAAAAAGAAGTTCACAAATAAACGCCCCATGCTATTTAGGACTAATCAAATACGTATTTTTTTGGCTGGATATGAAAGCCAGCACCAAGTTGATATTGTTTGCAAAACCGCATCTTCTGGCTCACTAAATTGCGAAATCGAATGTGAACTTTGGTGTAAAATCAAATACCCTGCACGATATGTTTCATTGCCACATGAAAAAATGGATGTGCTAAGTGACGTTCGACAACACCCCTGAAGCACTTTATTTCCGTGATTTCTTTCTTCCCTGAAAGATTTAATCCCGAAGCCCGAAAATATCCAGAATAATCGTATTCAGAATCGCCATCCCCTGTCCTGAGAGGTAGTCGTTGCCGATCCGGATTCCAACGTAATTAATTTAACTTTGCATATAATGGTACAAATGCTTTCATGAACGTCTTTTCGCTGTAAGTTGCATATTTGTGTCATTTTAGTCCTTGCGATTCTGCCTCGCGCTGAGGATGCTTTTCGTGGCAAGTGCGACTTGACTTTTTTATCAATTGTTGCATTCAATGCGCTGCTCATACCACGTGCTATTTTTTTTCAATGTCATACACCAACCATCAACAAAATCTTTCGAACAGGGTGCATCATTGAACTTCAACATTTGACCATGTACTCACTCGTCTCTCAAATTACAAGACAAAAGTTGCTTCGATGTTTCGATTGTATCAATCGAATCTGTATTGTTATCCCACGAAAAATTACTTTTTTTATTCCTCATTTCATTTTCTAAGTCTTTTGTAGACATACATATAAATGGCGCTTGCGTCTTCGGTGTCGTTGTTACGTGTTATTGCTTGTCCAGCACGAAAATCTATGGTCATTGCTATTGGCATCACGTGTATTTTCACCTGCCTTGCGACTTAATAATTTAAGCTGGTACGGCTGGAGCATATTTAAGAAAAGAGTATATACGTGCTCAAAACTAAGCAAAACTAACTGGCACTTGCATTTTTGGTGTCTCGAGACGGACAGCCAGGGCTAGCCCCAAAAACCTGTCAGGTTTACGGCTGCCCTCAACTGACTCGGGTCTCGCATGTACGGCATATGTAGATCCGACCGCTGCGCCTTGGTGCATGCTTGGGCTTGATAATCAGGATCAGGATTTCCTGACGGAATTGAATTTTTCTCTGACGCGATCGGGATTATTTTTGTTCGTGCAATGCTCCAACTGTGAGTTATTCTATAAAACATTTGGCGTACAGCCGTGTACATGTATAGTCCAGCCACGAACTCATGAGACGACTTTTTTTAAATAGGCTTGTGCGGATCCAATAATGTTCCGGTTCCACGTATTTCGGAAATAAAAGAAAGAGAAGCGCACGTATTTTTTAAAATACGCTCTCCACCTCGGTGCGTAAATTCCCTTTTGACTCCCAAAACATTTGTGTGTTGAACAACGTTGCTGTTCGCGTAAGCACGCAACAAATTGAGGTCAGCCAGCTGGAACTTGTCATCATGTCTCTCAGCCCGATCTCTTTCTTTTGTTTGCGAAAACCCGTGTAACCGGTGCATTTTTGAGTCTGGCCAAGCAAGCTTTAAAAAAAGTCGTCTCATGAGCTGGTGGTTGGACTATACTGCATATTAAATACCTGTGTAATTCAGATGTTGGTCCTGAGTTGTACTTTTTTGATTTCGGTTACAAGTTTTTTGCATAATACAACTGCACTTTTACTCAGGTCTATATTCCCGATCAGTCATGTTCCGAATCCCGTAGGGCCCTTTCGCGCACAAAACTTTCAATATTCTTCTCAGCGCTCTCGCCAAGTGTGGGAAATGGCTGAGGCAGTACCCACAATGTCGTGGCTCAATATCAGCAATTTCACGGCCGAGCCTACTGCCGAACCGAACCCGTGGCAAGGCCATTACGACTTTATGACGCAGTTCACGTCGTTTGCGTTCATCTTCACCGGATTGTTGATGTTCGTGGGCAACATGGCCATTGCATTTCCCATTATGTATCACACGGCGTTTCGCACACGCAAAGAATACATTGTTATCGGAGGTGGGTTAAAAGGAGCATCTCGTTCCGTTTGACCATAGAACTGCGACACAGGCGCCACAAAATATTGGTAATATCAATGATGGAGATCAGTCCTTCAATATGTCATCCTCAGTATTTCAAGTGCAAAAACATTTTCTGTTCCGTTGAAATTTCAACACCACTGATTGGTCAAAATTTAAACAGAGACACGTTTTGTTTCCATTTTCAGGTGAACGTGCGGTAATATCGGTAAATGGACATAGAAAAAATTTTGATTGCCTTTTTTCATTTTTCGATGTGACACTACGCTCCCTTTCCCAGGTCTGGCGGTGGCCGATGCTTTCAACGGGCTGGCATTCACTTTGGCCGGCGCGTACCGCGTGCCACTTGCAATGATGTATGGCTCGTCTAGTAATCCGGTTAGTCAAATATTCTTTGAGCTAGAAGCAGGCAGGTGGTCAAGTCAAAATTAACAGCTTCATGTGCTGGAATTTTCCACTTAAAAACCTCCCCCCTCCCCGCATAGAGCCCTCGGGGGCTCTAAGTGGTCCCCGTGATGGATTTGGGTCGGGAGAAAAATTATGTGAAATGTGGGTCTGGGGATGTGAATGTGGTCTAAATGTGGGTCTGTGAACCTGGGGTCCATTTAGTAGCCACTTTAAAATGCAAAAAGGGTGCTACATTCAGTTCAGGTCCGAAAGCGGATTATTTCGTCAAAATTGAATGCAACATGCTCCAAAGATGCTGAAAATGACTACTTTTATCAAAAAGAGACATGAAGTCTCTATTAGGAACCAAAGAGGCACAATTTTCTATCATGAGCGAAAACCCGTTTTATATCTTTTGAGGGGCCACGCGAACAATTGGACCTCGGCGGACTCCGATTCCCTGACACAAATTACACTCTGGCGCCACTTTACACCAAAGTTTTCTGCCGACCCAAATTTCTTACGGGAGACCATGGTGGCCACGTCCGGGCGTGCCAACAGGTGTTTATTCAACCTGTGCGACGGTTCAGTCCCGGGGAACAGGCTCAGGCCCGGTCATTCAGGCCCGGCCGATTCAGTCCCGGCTGGAGCCTAAGCCTAAGCCTATAAATAGGTCGAATATGCTGGGCCTGAAAAACTTGGAATGAAAAGGTCGGGCCTGAACTTCCGGGCCTGAAAAGTCGCGGAATATATTCAAGCACTTTGCAGTTCGGACTAACCTCGTTCCACTGTGCGCTCTTGCCGTTCAACGTAATTTGGGGACTGTTCTACCCGGCCACCGGATTGATGTTGTGCGTGACGAGCATCGATCGACTGCTGGCCACTACGTTCACCATGTGGTACGTACAGGGTGACCCAAAAAGGGTAGCTAGACACTTGTTGATCCAGTCAACAAGTATGCTAAAATCAGCGTTAAAATACATACTTGTTGACAGCTTAAGACAAGAATTACGCGCGTTGTCAACAACCATGTATTACAACGCTGCGTATAGGACAGTTGTTCATCGCAGAGACAAGAAAGACAAGAATTACGCGCGTTGTCAACAACCATGTATTACAACGCTGCGTATAGGACAGTTGTTGATCGCAGAGACAAGAAAGACAAGAATTACGCGCGTTGTCAGCAACCATGCATTACAACGCTGCGTATAGGACACTTGTTGATCGCAGAGACAAGAAAGACAAGAATTATACACATGCAAGCGCGCTGTGTACAATGCAACGCCGCGCTTTTGATTTTGAATCCAAATACATAAAAAGCATCAATAAATTTCAATTAAAGTTGTTCAGGCACATATTGTTGTTAGTATTTTAATTGTGAACGTGTACTGTTTTGCTGCCGTGCCGGTTCCCTGTGTTGTTATGGCTATGTGCTGGACTTTGCAGGATCTGCAGTTTTCAAGTAACTCTCGCTGAGAAATCGTTCTGTCGTAAATTTTATCCTCGAAACTGCAAAAACATATTTCATCAAAACAATCAAAGATTACAAGAGCATCAAGAGGGATAACGTATGGTATATGTTTTGTTTATGCACGAAATCAATCACAAAGGAAAAACGCACACTCATAACCGGGCTGACGGAGAACTATAATAATCGGTAAACAAGCAAAATCACCTGAATAAAGATGCACAAAAATATGGAGAGCAAATGCACGGCAAATAGCGCACAAAAAAGCCAGAAACACAAGTTTACCAATAGCAACAAGATGTGGCAGAGAGACACACGAATTTACCAACAACAACAAAGTGTGGCAGAGAGAAACACGAATTTACCAACAACAACAAGACGCAGCATACAGGACAAACTGACCAACAACAACAACAAACTCTAGTCATCACTGTCACGTGGTATTGCTTCAAGCACGTACACGGCCGCAACAGCACCCGTGCGACCTATTTTCAGCACATGATCCTCTGATGTTTCAGTGACACGTGTGTCATTGTACTCGGTCCATCGCTCGTGTGTGACAACGTATATGAGATGAAATGGCCTGTACTCACGGTAGAAAATGTCGTTTAGGTGTGCGCTTTCTCAGTGGTCGCTGGTTTTATATAATTATGCAGAACATAATGCTTAAATCAGTGTTATGAATTTGCGTAGTGCCAGTTCAGTCTTGGCATTGTGTTCACAATAACCAGGTATGTAATGTAATGTAATCAGTGTAAACTTATATCAAGGCTTTATATACTGTTGCGCTAGTTTGCAACGCACGCAACGCACTGTAGCTACAGTAAACCCGGGCGAACAAACCTGCGTTAACTCTGCCCGACGCTGGAATGTGCACCAACACAGCACACAGGCGATAGTAGCGACACTCGGATACCGACACTCTCTTCAACGTGATGCACGGGTCGAGATCGATGGGTGTGTTGCATCGGGCGCCATCCGAACATCGAACAGGGGCATGCGACACATGCAAGCCTGGCACACCAGGTACGAACGCAGTTTCTGTTCGAACAGATCTGCGAAACGCACCACTTTCTCATCGCGTAACCGATCCATCGTGTACATGAGGAACTCATGAGCATCCTGTAATCGTGTGAACAGGCAGTCGCTTTGGAAAATAACGTAAACGCACATCATGCAGTTTGTAACTGCTAGTGTGTATACATTAGTGAAGAAAGTTGTAAAGATGACATGAAAGTGGGTCATCATGCAACGCACCCGCTGACGGGCACCAACTCCATCATTCATCACGGCATCAACGCAGTGTTTCAAGATTGTCATGAATTTCTGCTTCTCAGCGTTCGAAGCCAGATGGTTACGGTATCGATTAACGGTTGCGAGCGCGCTGAAGATGGTTGTTGAAAGTGTTATATTGGTCTCCTGCATGAGATTGTTGAACAGTATAAGCTTCATGTCCCACCCAGTCAGGTATGCGTCGCGGTTGAGTGTGCGATTCAGGCTGAGCACATACGTGTGGTCGAGTCGAGCAGAGACGTCATCCAAGTGTGTCAGCAACTGGATGGGCCCGGATACATAACACCGATTGTCGTGGTTCACATAGCTGCAGACAAGCATGTGAAACATTAGAATTAAGTGATATGGCACGGCAGTACTGATTTGCCTGAACAGTGAGAACCGAATAAGATTTACTGATCTGAGAAACTGACCTAATTCGTGCAAGAATGCTTCATGAGCAGCCTAAGTCTGTTATGGACTTTATGATAGGATCGGACCGGTCTACGCAGACTGATCACATCAATGGTCGGTTTAGTCCACGTCTGCCTTAGCCACGTGACTTGTTCGATCAACGGTTAGATCAGAATAAAATCCATCTGCCATGGACATTTGAACATACTGTACATACCTGCTGATGCACGTGCATGTACATCTCGCTCAAAGGTCGCATGTGACCGTTTTCGAATCGATATGCTTCGTGCATTTCAGTTATGTGCTTTCCATGCATCCAAGAAAGTGTGCGGTTAGTATTGGGTCGAATCGGTTGGCCGTTTCTGCAAACGTCTAAATGCAGGGTATGGTCAACTTCTCGACCCGAAGATTAAAAGAATTTTTTGGTTCGCCTTGCAAAATCAGAACAAGCCATGCAGCTTCTCGTCCAGTCCATTCTTTCCGTTGACCTGCACATCAAAGCGGCAATTTTAAAAGTGCTGCGCATCAGCTAAACTTGCAATTTTATAGCATTTCATCGATTTTACTGCTCTCATAACGTGTGTATTACTGTGAGGTTACTTAGTTTTCCTTGTATTTGCGGCATTCAGTTTCATTGCGTTTTCCTCACCAGTCAGTTGAAAAACTGGTTCGCAATTCATTATTGTCTCTGCAATCAACAAGTGTCCTATACGCAGCGTTCTAATGCATGGTTGTTGATAACGCGCAAAATTCTTGTCTTTCTCTTGTCTCTGCGATCAACAAGTGTCCTATACGCAGCGTTGTAATACATGGTTGTTGATAACGCGCAAAATTCTTGTCTTTCTTGTCTCTGCGATCAACAAGTGTCCTATACGCAGCGTTGTAATGCATGGTTGTTGATACGAAAGACAAGAAAGACAAGAATTATTCTTGTCTCTATCAACAAGTGTCCACATGCCCCAAAAAGTAAATACGGAAATTCTTTTGTGCGGCTAGACATCAGCCGTTCTTATGTCGACAGCCTTCTGCAGGGAGTTTGTAGGAGTTGGCGATATAGCTTTGATGTTAAATATTGGTGTGGTCGAGTGCTTTGACGAATTAGCTGGAGGTTCGCAAGATGTTTTTGCACGCGTTTGAAACTGGCTAATTCGGCTCCTTCAAGGCTCCGTAGTTTATTCACCAAAACACGTGAAGAGACCAAAGTTTAACACAAAAACTATATCGCCTGAGCTTTCGAATGCTTTACTAAATGGGAGATGGAGCCTCAAAGGTTTTCCATACGCCACCCTTGTGGATCCCAACTGAAGAATGGCCTAAACGTAATGCACGTAAGATGAACTAAAGTCGTGTCGCTCAATACGACTATGACCAACGCATGAAATTCCCGAAACTCAAAACCATTGTGTAAAGCATATGTGATTGGCATGCACAGTCCGATTGTGCCAACGCAAGCAATTCTCGGAAAAAAACAACTCTCCACGTCGCTTGGAACCCCTTTGGTTCCAAAATGTATGCTGTTCGCCAGTAAGCACGCAATAAATTGAGGTCGGCCAGCTGGAAGTTGCGTAATGCGCCCTTTTTAATGGCACGATTGGATTGTGCAATCTCAGGACGCACCAGTGAATTGCGCAATCCAACTGTGCAAGAAATTTCGAGAATTCGACCCATTCTCATTCGCCATCCACAGGTACATTAGCAAAGGTCCGATGTTGTCCTATATCATGGTCGGCGTAGTGTATTTGCACTCGATCGTCTATGAAGCAGCAGCCATGTTCACTGGGTTTGTATTTTTTTGCCTGGATTTGTCATGCATACTTTCTTCTTCAGCTTTGAAATAAATGTGTGTTTCCTTCTGCCAGTTTGCTGCTGCGTACTAACGGCCCGGTCGATACAGCCATGTGCTGGCAAACAACCACAATGGCTCGTGAGTGCATTTCTCAAATCGGAATTCAACACTATTCTGTTCTATAGGGTTGTAACATGCCCTTGATTGCGCGGCGCTCGCGCGCGAGAGCGTTGAAAAATTGCCACTTAATTCTTCCGCCTCTGTACATGTTTATTCGGGCATGCTGATTGGTTTTCATACCGAACAGCAAACAACTTTATCTCGAACGATGTACAGTTAATTGCAAACAACGCCAACACGATGCTGTCTTCGGAGGTGTGTGCTTACAAACCGAATAGAAAGAGAAAATACTCATGTACCACGTTGCACTCTACAACGTGTAACATTTCCCAAATCAGCAGCCACGTGTAAGTGTTTCACTAATCTCCCACCTCCGAAATCGCGCTCGTGTTGGCGTAGTCTTACTATACATGCGTCCCCATAGTTTTCGAGGCCGTTAAAGGGGAAATTGCACATTCCTAATTGCCTTTCAAGTTTTACAAGTGTTTAGACAGCCATTTGGGCATCACAAAAGTCAGATCATTTGGTACAAACTCTCAAACATGTACCCAGGAGATTGCGTTTAAGACAAGCCACTGGGAACAAAATTCGGCGCGGACCGGCCGAATTTCTACCTGCGCATTCAGGCAAATTGCCTGATCAAAAAGCTCTCAAGGTGACGGAATGTTTCGCATGATTTTTGAAACTCACTAACTATAGAATTTCGCTTTTCTTTATATTTCGAATTTCAACGAATTGTTCCAGCGTGTCTGCTAAATGTTTCATGCTCTGCTTGTCACGCTGGAACAATTCGTCGAAATTCGAAATATAAAGAAAAGCGAAATTCTATAGTTAGTGAGTTTCAAGAATCATGCGAAACATTCTGTCGCCTTGACAGCTTTTTGATCAGGCACTTTGCCTGAATGCGCAGGTGGAAATTCGGCCGGTCCGCGCCGAATTTTCTTCCCGATTGTTCCCTTTAAATTGCTTCTCCTGGGTACATGTTGAGAGTTTGTACCAAGTGATTTGACATTCATGATGCCCACACGATTGTCTAAACACTTGTAGAGTTTAAAAGGCGATTAGGAATGTGCAATTTCCCCTTTAAACCAGACAACATCGATATGATTGCAGCCATTCTATTCTCGTACGAGCTGCAAGTGTACTCGCTGTCGCATATCGGATCGGTAGTGATATTTCTGGGCACATTTGTGGCGTACGTCGTTCACAACAAGAAGGTTGACGCTTACGTTAATAGTTCGTTAAAATCATGGCGGTTCGCACGTTTTGCAGTGGATGTCCAAATAAGTAAACGCAAACAAGCAAACAATGCAACAAACGCGCCGACGAAGTTGTCGCCTCGACGTAGAGGCAAACTACACCAACACGAGCTCGATTTCGCAGCTGGTATTGGTCGCACAATGACCATATAAGAATTCATCAAATCTATCCTGATTTTCACGTTCAGTCACTCTTAACCACTGTGCTATTTGTGATTCTCACAAAACATTTTCACCTGAAAATAATCCAGCAGATCAACCACGTTGCCGCAGGTGTGAAACATTCTCTTTACTACATGCTTTGTGTGCGATCATGCAACGTGTAGCGTCACTTTCACTCTTTACGATTCAGGAAAAAAATTTGACCAATTCTTATAAAGTCATTGTGCGACCAATATAGTAGTGAAACGTTCTGACGTGGCCGCTGATTTGGGAAATGTTACACGTTGAAGAATACAAAGTGGTGCATGATGATTTTCTCTTTCTATTCGTTTTGAATACCTTCGAAATCGGGCTCGTGTTGGTGTAGTTTGCCTTTACATAATTTTGTGTGCTGCAGGTCGCACGTGGCGGGGAGATCAACACGCAGGCAGCGAAGCAACAAAAGGAAATGACGCTCAAAGTGGCCTGGTGCACACTTTTCACATTGGTATGCGGCCCAAGTTTGGCGATTTTCAGTTTGGAAAATGTAGAAAGCGTCAGTACCGTACACTTTACACTCTAAGGTCACCAGTCAGCTGGCTTCTTGCTAACTGGAGAGGTTTGGTTCAGTCCCCCCTTCCCCGAAAAAGAAAGTCGCCACCAAGGGGTTATTTGGGAGCTTTACCGAATAAGCCTACAGGAATAATTGTGATCTTGTGGGAGCACACCCGTCCAGACACTCCCACAGAGATCGCTCCGCACTCAGTCACGTCGAGCACAGCCGGGCATCACTCCCAGTGAAGCCACAGACTCAAGCAAACAACCTTCCAATCGTCCACAATCGCCTGTCGGATTCTTGACCGAATCCGACTGAAACACGCGACCTTCTAATACCTTCTTTCTTGCTCCTTTCGGCTTCTTTATTCTCCTTCGGCTTCTTTAGTCTTTCTTCTTTCTTCTTGCTTCTTTCTTCTTTCTTCGTCTAAAAGCTAAATAAAAGAAGGTTTGACCTGAAATAAATGCACACACAGAAATACAAGTCAGACAAACCAGCCAAATCAGCTGGCTGCAGAAATTCCTGCAGTTCTCGCTTTGCTCGAACTGAATTACCCGGTGAGCTAGCTCAGCACACTTTATCCGGGGTTAGCAATACTAATTGGAATGTAAAACGGCAATAACCAAATCAACGACGAAACAAAAACAACAATAAAATATCCTCTGACTGCCAGCGACGAAACGAAAGAGTCCCTCAATTTCCTGAACGCAATACAAGAGAAGTCACCCTTTCAGTCAGCAAGCGGAGGTGTGGCAGTTCACAGTCATCCAGCCACAGCGTGTACACCATGCATGCGAGGGTCACATCTCCCAAATCCAGCCTGAGCGAACGACCTCGTGAGCGACACAGCGATCAATTGAGCAGTAGAATTGAGCATTTGAATGACGTAGAAGTTGTCGTTCGCTGTCCATGCCGATGTCTAACTGGCTGATTGCGACCAAAGTTAATTCAGCAAGTTGCGCGTTGTGACAAATAGGAGTTCGATGGTAAGAATTTTCTGCATACCAACGCCAGCGCAAGCGTCCTGCCACTTTTCGCCCGGAGGCTCCCCACCCGAGGGTGAACCGATACTTGCATTGCCAAGCACCGTACTCAGTGACAGTCCCGCCAACCATCCTGCCAGCAGGATAGTTACTAGCCAGGGTCCGATTTAGTCCCTCCCGCAAGCTGCTTCTGTTAGACCCCGACGGCACCATTCCACGCGGTAGATGAATAGACGAGGTGCCGAACACAACCAGTCCAATCACAGTCCATTGAGCAACTTGAACGCCCGTCATCAGCATGCTGAGCCAATTTTACTTTATTATGACTCCTTTTCGCAATACTGATGAACCATGCTGGGGGAATACAGGCCGTCGCCACTAGGCCGATCACTCTGACGGAGCTTGAAATATGACTCAGTGCACCAGGGCCGACAATCATATCACCAGATGCAGATCAACCAACTCCACTTGAAAGCAGCGACTGACCATTCCCAGAGTTTCGCTCCATTTTGCGACGTTACGACTTTTCAGATCGCTCCTTCTTCTTTACAACGCTGGGCAGTAAAACATAAAAAGTCTTACGCTTTTCTTCACAACGCTGTACACAGTCGTAACCAATCAGGTTAGTATCGCTGAGCAACAAATCCAATCGAACAAATCCAAATCGAAAATCCATAACAAAATATAAGGGCATTATGCACACCACCTACTGCCTTATGCACAGTAGGATTTTCCGTCTCTCTTGCCGCACCATCACTCCATCATCGGCTCAACCGCTGCCGCGGCCGTCTTGCCGGAATCGCCTTCTTTGTCCTCGTCCTCAGATTCACTTGAGCTCGAGCTTGAGCCGCTCGACTCACGGCTGTCACTGTCTCCGCTCGAACCTGACGAACCTAACTCGACGAACCCGAACTCGGTGAGCGAGACTTGCGATGTTTCTTTTTCTTTTCTTATCATGCTCTTCAACAGTCGATCGACTCGATGCCCTGCTGGCAGTACTCGACACGGACGCAGCTCGCGTCGAAGCCGATGCATCACCTTGTGACTGCACAGGCACGGCATGCGTCTGTTTGATGCGGTATCCAGGTTCTTGAGCACGTCGTTGCTCGTACAAAGTCTGCGCCAGCCCTTGAAGCTTGGCATCATCCAAACGCGGGTATTTGGCACGCGCCTCCACATAACACTCATTGAACAATCGTTCTTTGTGCGACAACACCGGCGGTATAGGAGGCGGTGGTATCATCAAGCCACCCGATCCAGTCGCACTCGAGCTTGCACTCGCACTTGGTTCAGCCACTTTCGGCGTCGTCGACTTCTTTTCAGTCCTTTTCTCCTTCTTTTCTTTCTTTTCCTTTTTGGCCTTCTTAGCCGCCTTCTTCTTGCGTTATTCACTTCGTTCGCGACGTGCACGTTCACGTTCGCGCTCACGACGGCTGCGACTCACGCTCGCCTGACCATGTCGACCGCGACTACGGCTGCGATTGCGGCTGCGACGACTTTTACGCTTTCTGGCAGCCTGGTATTCCTTTCTATGATCAACAGCCTGTGCCGCACGACGAATTCCGACCGGAACACGCGGTCCAGACAATGATCGCTGACGAGCTCGTTGACCACCCTAACGCACCTGCGACAACGAACCACGCGGCTTCTTTGCCGGCGGCGGTCGCGCGTCTGCTGAGCCACCCGAGCCGCTTCCCCCCGCCCCTAAGGTGCTTTGAGGGCACGCCTTTGCGCAAGACCAGTGACACGTTGGTGTTTCGGCCCGTAACGCCTGACACCTTAGGTGATCCGGGCCAGTCGTCAGAGACGAAATCACTGGGTGAACCCCCCAAAATAAAAAGAATATTCTAACTCATGTCCCAAGTAACCCCATCGGGCTTAATCTATAACCGGGACTTTTCAAATTGAAAACTGTCTGGATTGCCTTCTTAGGCTCACCAACGCAAATGCCCGTGATTTGTGCAAACGCAGCTGTTTGGGCATCCGCTTTGCAAACAAGGGATGCAAGCAGCAATCTTAGGTGTACACAGCTCCGTCTCTGCGACCGGTGTCTGAGCGGTTCCCGTTATGCAACCAGTGCACGCAGACGTGGCTAGCTCGTTGATGTCACACACCATGTTGTTGTGTGTCTTTGAGAGACGAACAGCACCAAATCACAATACACAGAATATATTGCCGAATTTTCGACACTCAATAGTGTCCTCGTTAGGGCTAAAATCAACAAAAAGAGATAGGAACCGGTTGTCACAAGAATATCATTTCAGAAAACGCAAACAAGGAGCAAAACAGTCAGATAAACAAGTGGCATTTTGATACAGATATTGGCTATTGTTGGGTTTCAGTGCTCTGTTGATGTATGGATTGCGAGCGAGAATAAAGGCCGACTCCATAACACGCAATTGTTTTTCTGTGTTACAGTGGTCCAGCACCTTTACGTGTTGCACTGTACATTGATGTGTGCGCATATGAATGGTCATGCCTGAGGCATTGTTGTTTTGCTTGGTGGTGCCACTGATGTGTTCTTGCACGCGCTGTTTTAGGGTTCGTGTGGTGGAGCCGATGTATGTGTAGCCTTGTGGACATGAACACGTTAATTCATACACGCAATTGCGTTGGTCTGTGACTTGGGTGTTGGTGTTACGTTTGTAGTAGAGGAGCCCCCGCAGCGTTTGTTGCTTGCTGAACACCAGTTGAGTGTCGTGGTGTGTGCGCATGTACCTTTTGAGTTGATGTGAGATGTTCCCGTCAAATGGTATTGACATTCGGTTAGTGCATTTGATGGCCTGATTGCCAGGGCGAGTTAACTGTTGTGTGATGAACTGGTGACCGTAGCCGTTGCGTTTGAGTTGTGAAATGATGTAGTCATGTTCAGCGCGTAATGTTTCAGGATCGATGCAGTAGCGATCTGCGCGTTTCCTGAGGCAGCTGATAAGAGCACGTTTGGTGCTCATGTCCACAAACGACGAAGCTGGCAACGTTCGGCCGGAATTGTTTGCTTTGCGGAAGACTGATGTTTCAATGTGGGTGTTGCATTGCGTAATGTTTATGTCAAGAAAGCTGAGCTGACCGTTGACAGTATACACACCATATATGAAAACTATTTTGTTCGCAAGAACGTTGGTGCTTCTAAACTACGGGAACCTCTCAAACACGAAGATGAGCATACAAGGGGAATAGCGCGACGACACCCGGCCTTAAATGAGCGCAATAAAATTTGAACACAGAGTTCTGTTCTGAACATTGCTTGGATAGCGCGACAGGCGCAGTGACGACAACAGACATCCTCTTGCTGCGTTTGCACCAGACACCGGCATTTGCGTTGACAACGTTAGCAATAGCTCCTCAAAAATTATTTTGTGGTGCATGGTGACCATCACGAAACGCTCGTGCACGAAAGTCCGGCTGAAAACATTCCAATCTTTCACAAATCGACAACTTTCTGTTGTGCGACGATTCCGCCCCGGGGCACAAGTTCAGGCCCGGCTGGAGCCGATAAATGGGTCAAACATGCTCGGCCTGAATCGGCCGGGCCTGAAAAACTGGGCCTGAGAAGGTCGAGCCTGAACTTCCGGGCCTGAAAAGTCGCGGAATAACAACTTTCAGCTGATGGTTGTGATCCCAACGGAATTGGCAGCCAAATACTGGGAAAAATATCCGGACCAAGTGATGAACGTGCTCTACATCATTCCCAATTTCAACCCGATCATTAATGTCTATTTATTTCTCATCAAAAACAAATTGTTGCGCACAGCGCTCCGCAAGGCTCTGGCCTGCAAGTATATGCCAGTGAATTTGAAAGACTGGGGTGGTCAGACCCAGACCATAAAGGTCACAAAGGTTGTTATGTTGAAGATAGGGTCTTCAAAAGTTGAGGAGGGGTAGTGTGGGTGGAAGACTAATAGTTTCGTCGTCAAATCATGTCGTCAAATGAAGTCGTCAAACAAGCAATAATACATGAGCCCCAAATGAACCCCATGTGATTTGACGACAAAATGCGGCAACATGATTTGACGACATTATTATAAGCCTGCGTGGACGGGTGGTGTGAGTATATAATATGTCTGTATTTGTGAAATGGACCAAAGCTCGTGATTTGTTGCATTATATTTTGGAGAAAGTGCGATTTCATAAAACAACTATTGTGTCACTTTGTTGCTAAATATCATGCTTTACCTTTCGTTGCTTGTGTGCATGATTATTTGTATAGGCAAACAACACCAACATGAGCTCGATTTCGCAGCTGGCAGAATAGTGAAACATTGTGGCCTGGCTGCTGATTTGGGAAATGTTACACGTAGAAGAATATAAAGCGGAGCATGATGATTTTCTCTTTCTATTCGTTTTGAATACACACCACCTTCGAAATCGGGCTCGTGTTGGTGTAGTTTGCCTTTATGTGCCCTCCTGCTATGTTATCTGATTCTGTTTTATCATCATGTACCACTCTAATTACCGGTTTACACTATAATTCACTAGGCTGCATCACTTGTGTCACGCCTCGTGCGGTTGTTTGATGTACCCCTATCGTCTCTGAAACGATAAAACTACTAACTAACTATTAATATAAAATGACTGTGCACGCATTAAGCCACAGCACATGTTGATCAGGCCACCACCTGAACAGCAGCAAAAGTTTTATAGGCATTTTTATTCATAGGCATTCCCTTTTATTTGTTTTACTATCTGTGTGCATGGATTCATTAATCATTAGAAAAGGGCTCGAGTGACACCCTTCAATGTCGGTTGTATACAACTGTCAACTGCTGTATTCATGGAATTCGTGACCTCTACAAGATGAAATTGCCGATAAAGTATTGTTGCAGCACACACCGTTCAAGAAAATAACGAGGAAGCTAAGCTAACTTCATGTGTAACTTGGATTCATTATTGCACCTCCATCAGGTGCGCTTCTATTTGAGCAGGGCTTCAATTAAAGGGACTTCTATATTTTTTTCTGCGATGTGCTCCCAGTTCGGTCTCTCAAAGACAAGATGCAGCGTTGGTACGATCAGTTTTCTGTGCAACTTTAATTTGATCAGGCGGCGAGGTACATACATAATACAACTGTCAACCAGTCTGTCAACCATCATGATATGTTTGTGTGATTCCGAACAGAACCAGATCTACAGTGAACCCCCATCGAACATCAAACCACAAAATCAATTTTTTCGACTACCACTTCAAATCTCAAAGTTATTTACTCCAAAGTTCTCAATCCAATTCGAAAACGCCTACAAAGGCGAACACATTCGCAGTTGATGAGTTTATTATAACGCGCAATAAAGTGACCAACAACAGAAGTTGTGGGACAGTCTTTGACAAAAAAAAGGGAAATATAAAAATTGACCAGGCTCAACAGACGGAAACTGAAATAAACATGCATAGGTACATACATACTCACATCACAGGACTGTACTGCTCAAAAAGATACCGAGGTTTTGCATTTCCAGGTGTCAGGCTCTGATTGTAAAATGTTGGAAAATCAGCCTTTTCGAAAATCAAAGGTTACCCAAAATAATGCGGTTAATCCTGTTACTGTTCCGACCTTCAGTTTCCCGCAAGTGTTTATTCGGCGGGTGTATTATGTGCGTATTTGGACTTGAGAAAAAGTCTCAAAGTTGCACATACATATTGGTCGCACAATGACTTTATAAGAATTGGTCAAATTTTTTTCCTGAATCGCAAAGCAGGCTAGTGACGGGGCAATGACGTTACGTTGCGCGATCACACACAAAACACGTAGTAAAGAGAATGTTTCAGACCTGCGGCAACGTGGTTGATCTGCTAGATGATTTTCAGCTGAAAATGTTTTGTGCGAATCACAAATAGCACAGTAGTTAAGAGTGACTGAACGTGAAAATCAGGATTGATTTTGATGAATTCTTATATGGTCATTGTGCGACCAATACCAACGTAAAGTTCGTCCATCAGCTAATGTCACTTTGCGATTGCGCGCCACGTGTAATTACACATAAAGTGTGCAGCAAGCGAAACGTTTCAGGGATTAAAAACGTGGTTGACTGGCTGGCTTATTTTCAAAAGAAAATGTTTTGTGAGAAATACAAATAGCGTAGTGGTTAAGCGTGGCTCATGTTTGGAATCCTGAAGATCAAGGTGGTTTTGAATGGATTCTCACATGGTCATTGTGCGACCAATATAATGGTGAGAACACTCATTGCAATCCCTACATGTGCAGTATCGCGGGTTGTCGTGGTTGTTGTTGGTTCGGGTTGCGGGCCCTGAATGCCTGATACCCACTTCGTCTCTGTGCATCGCGTTGAGCTTGAGCGGCCCGGCTGATTTGGCCCTTGACAATCGTGTGTGGCGTCGAGTCAAAATTGGTGGAACAGCCGCCTGACGCTTCGAATGCTGAAAGTGGACATCACGGATAGAAATAACAGAAAAAGTATGAACATGTCGAAAAAAAACGAGAAGGTATGGAAAACTTGAAACAGAAATCCAACATGGTTCCTGTGATGCCGGGTTCGGGCTGCGTGTAGGCGGCGGGCGGTAGCGAATCGGCTGTTTCGGATTCAACAGCTTTTGTATAATTGTTTCCCATTGCTGAAACACTTGCGATAAGCGACTGTATCCCTGTTACATAAATACAGACAAGGCGCATCGGTCACGTGTAACGTGGATAACATTATAAAACTACTAACAGATTTCTGCTTCAACATGTGATCCTTGTGACGATAGAGTCGATACAACCACGCAACCAGGGCGACGAGGGCCAGAATTGCTATGAAGACTGTACATCCAACCACGATCATTACCAGTTTCGATTCAGTCAACCACGGTGCTGGTGGAATCGGGTACAACGCGCTCCATTCCCCCGCACCGGCGTATGTGTACAGTTGTGCCTGAGGGCGGACTTAGGTTGACACGCAAACCGGAATCCGGAAAACGCAGATTCTGTCCCGCATCCGGAAATAGATCAAAGTTTTTACATGTGAATATTTCCGAATTCCGTGCGCAACCGAAGTCTGCCCTAGTACTACCAGGGTTGGGCAAACAACGTTTTTCAAAACTTCGTTTGTTTAAAACGTTTAAAAAAACGTTTTTTAAACGCCCAGATGACCAAAATATGCCCCCCAAAAAATTAGAAAACGCTCATGTCGGGAAGAAAACGTGGTTAAATGAAGTAATTCTATGTGTTCTGAGGCAAAATAAACGGGCTTCAAATCTTTTCTAGCAAGTTGTTAACTTCTCAGACCCGTATCATGGGACCAATTTTGGCCGGGGTCATCATTGAAAATCAAGCTCCGTATATCAACGTATCTCGACAAAGTAAAAATTGGTCGAAATTTTTTTGAAAAAATCGGACAAAAAATTGATTTTCGTTGAAAATCAGTGTACTTCCCTGAAAAAATCAGGGAAAATCAAGGAAATTCAGGATTTAAAAAATCGAAAAACGACCCAGACGTTTTTTGAAAAAAACGTCGTTTTTTTAAAAAACGCCGTCGTTTTTTGGGCTTGAATCACAGGATTTTCACTCTGATACACTTCAAAAGTGCAAAAATTTCGCGCTTCGCGCGATAGATACACTATTTTTCGATGAAAGTTGGCTTTTGCGCGCGCAAAGTGCCCAAATTATGCGCGCGCATTGTCACATTTTTTATAACATTTGGTGTAAAAATTTGAAACAAGCACTAGATAGAAATGACTTCTCAAAAATGGAACAAGCACTAGATAAAAATTACTTGTTGGATTTGGCCCCTCCCTTGGCCAAAAGCTAGATCCGCCACTGATTTGGGGCGGCATCTTATAGGTACCAAATACATGCCCCAAAAGTGATCTTGTGAAGGAAATTTTTCGACTCTTGAGAAAAAATGGCAAAAAATTGCCCCAAAAAGATCTCCATTTTGCACGTTTAGAACATGTTCTTCCCCCGAAAAAATTTAAAAATTTAAATTTAAAATTTAAAAAAGGCCTTTCTTCGAAAGGCGTTGCCAATTGAAAATTGCCAGCAAGGCTGATCCCGCCCTTAGATAGCTGGAATATCACATACCTGGATAAACGCGTCATTCGGCACGCTGTGAAACATGTGCAACACCCGCTTAATTATAATGCTCAGCTGGCCTTGACCCGGACAACAGTTCCAGTTTTGTCTGAGATGGGTGGCTTGTCGTTGGGCCACACAGCCCTCGCAGATCACAGATAATCGCAATTTTATTGTTATGATCGTGCCCATGCACTCTGCCACGCTCACCAATAAGTCACCGTTTGCCAAAAACTGAAAATTTTAATCGTCAAAAGTGTGTGTATGTGATCAAGAAGCAACGCGGGCGCGTGGCCATAAGTGTTTAAGAAATGTTGTGACATGGACCTTCGCATGGACCTAAAGAACTGGAGCGACATGCACTGTCTTTGACTCACAATGTTAGGACGAACTTATGTTAAATCCGGAACCCGGAAATAATTTTCATGCAAAATACAAAACACTTCCGGAATCGCAAAAGTTTACATACAAAAATAATGTGTTTTCCTTAAATATTTCCGGATTCCTGTTTCCGGATTTTACCAAAGGCCGCAATCACCCCGTCTGTTACCGCACAATAAAAAAATCCCCAAACCTGGAGAACTGGTGCCACCGGCACTGTTTCTGGACCCATGAAATTTGCATGGGCGATTGTTGCGAACGTTTCTCTGCCAAATCCATGCGAACGAGATTCAAGATCGAGCTACAAGCACAGTACCAGTTGAGGAAACGTGCAAGTTGTGTAGTTAAAAAGAAAAGACTCACCGGAACCTTTTGCGGGTAATGCACATCCATCATCAGGTAGATGGTGTAGTTGATACAGGGACGAAACCAAAGTTCGTATTCAGTCTTGTTGCACTTTTGGTACGGCTCGATGCCGTTATCGATGGAAGTGTTGGCACGCTTCGGCTCCTGTGTCATGTTTTTGAGCTGCATGTATGTGCATGCATGTATGTATCAACGATCCCACATGTATGTGTTTGCGAGTCATGCTGCTTGGTGTTGCATGTCGGTAAGGTCTAGTCGCTTGTTAAGTAAACCGTGCGGAATATAACGAAAAAACAGGCGAAAGTTTTTTTCGAAAGTTTGTGTCACACCTTGACCGATACACTGTATAACATCAATTGGAATTGTCATACATACGTACTGCGATTTTGACATACCGCCAACATTCCGGACATTCGTGTTCAAGCACCGCGAAACGCTTGACACGTGGAATGTTTCACTTCAAATCAAACGTTCTAAGCATTATGTTACATGAACGGTGATGCGGCTGTTGGTAAAAGAAAGACATCAAGCCCCAGGCGTTCACACAGAAGCAGCGCACACGAACACAGCTTACAAGAATCAAGTACACACACGAATATGACACGAGCATGGGCTTAAAGGGGAAATTGCGCATTCCTAACCGCTTTTCAAACTCCACAGGTGTTTAGACAGTCGTGTGGGCATCATGAAAGTCATTTCACTTGGTACAAACTCTCAAACGTGTACCCAGGAGAAGCAGTTTAAAGGGAGCAATCAGGAAGAAAATTCAGCGCGGACCTGCCGAATTTTTTCTACCTGCGCATTCAGGCAAACTGCCTGATCAAAAAGCTGTCAAGGCGATAGAATGTTTCGCATGATTCTTGAAACTCACTAACTATAGAATTTCGCTTTTCTTTATATTTCGAATTTCAACGAATTGTTCCAGCGTGACAAGCAGAGCATGAAACATTTAGCAGACACGCTGGAACAATTCGTTGAACTTCGAAATAAAAAGAAAAGCGAAATTCTATAGCTAGTGAGTTTCAAAAATCATGCGAAATATTCCGTCGCCTTGACAGCTTTTTGATCAGGCAATTTGCCTGAATGCGCAGGTAGAAATTCGGCCGGTCCGCGCCGAATTTTGTTCCCAGTTGCTTATCTTGAACGGAATCTCCTCGGTACATGTTTGAAAGCTTATACCAAGTGATTTGACCTTTGTGATGCCCACATTGCTGTCTAAACACTTGTAAAACTTGAAGGGCGATTAGGAATGTGCAATTTCCCCTTTAAGAGGGCGGAGTCAGCTACGGCTAGCTATGATGGTGTCTATACATAACACTCCTTCCCCCTGTAAACGGAAGGTGACAATATAAGGTAAATAAAATAGATGCGCTACGATAACTCGACGTTAGCTGAAAGAGCTCACTCAACTTACGGGCAGGTTAATTCAGGATGATAAAAGAAAAGGAAAATTAAAATGCGGAAATACAAGTATGAGTACATACGCTTTAAGTTCATAAGACAATACAATGCTCACAATACAATAATCAAAAGTAAGATCGGTACAGGATTATTCAACATAAAAGCAGCATGGGATTAAGATGACTAAGTTATTTGAGACACAAGTGAGGAGTGTAATAGTTGAGCTCAACGAAGAGAGAATACAACAAAACTAAGGGCGCGGCTAGGTAGATGCGGACTGCGGACTGCGGACATTGAAAAAAAACTACCGGAGTTTTCCACTTAAAGCCCCGGGGGCTCTATGCGGAAATTGGTGGAAAATGGGCCCTCCGACCAAAAAGAAAAAATCCAATTAGAGCCCCCGGGGGCTTTAAGTGGAAACGTTTCCACTTACAGCCCTCGGGGGCTTTAAGCGGAAAACTGGGTGTTTTCATCGTTGTCAGTAGGGACACTTTAGGCCAGCATTTTGACATTCTGATACCATATTTCAACCTGATTGTGAGGATCTTCATCTAAACGTGGCAAAACGTTTTTAAAACAACAGAAAAGTGCGGTATTTTGGTCATTCTTACACTAGTTTGAACTATTTTGGCAAGTTTACTGTTCGATGTAAAATCAATGGTCCGTAAAAAAATAAATCCAATTAGAGCCCCCGGGGGCTTTAAGTGGAAAATTTTCCACTTAGAGCCCCCGAGGGCTCTATTCGGGGAGGGCTTTAAGTGGAAAACTCCGGTATGTCCAATGTCCGCAGTCCGCAGTCCGCATCTACCTGGCCGCACCTGCGGACTGCGGACTGCGGACATTGAAAAAAAACTATGTCCAATGTCCGCAGTCCGCATCTACCTGGCCGCACCTGCGGACTGCGGACTGCGGACATTGAAAAAAAACTATGTCCAATGTCCGCAGTCCGCATCTACCTGGCCGCACTTGCGGACTGCGGACTGCGGACAATCGAAACATTTCATTGATTGTGTTTGCTAGTAAGCATATAACTTCAATGTAAATATGCAAACTTCAGCACCGTGCATAATATTGTGTTGTCTTCTGCTGTTGCCTGAAACATCCATGTAATATCTGCCAACTCACAATAATCAATTGCCAACACACGCGCAACTGACGACTGCCACGTATCGCACACAGCAAACACAACATAGGGACACACGCGCTAGAATGTTTCATGGTATTGAATGGCAGGCAACAGGGTAGGATTCCACATTGCAATATATTCACAACCCTGTAGTAGTATATCGCACTAGCAAACACAATCAAAAATGTTTCTATTGTCCGCAAACCGCAGTCCGCAAGTGCAGCCAGGTAGATGCGGACTGCGGACTGCGGACATTGCACATAGTTTTTTCAATGTCCGCAGTCCGCATCGACCTGGCCGCGCCCTAAAGGACACAAAGTAAAGTAACGGAGGTAAGACGAGTATATGTAAACGGTTAAAGAGATCAAGTGGTTATGTGGTACCACTGTTGGCTATCAGAAGCATTAAGCGTGTCCTTAGTCAACCAATAAAATTGGCGGCAAGATACAGCGAGAAGATCATGTCCGTTGTGTCACTGATACAGTGAGAATTTATGTGTCCGTTGTACTCCGCAATCGGTGTCTTAGCGCGCGCACGCCTTGCACATGGATTGCAGGCTGATACAAATAATATAATACGTACGTACACTTCACAAAAGCGCCACAAACAAATTCCAAACTACTAATTATTCAAATTACACGCCGCCCATACATTATATGCATTATTATTAGATGCCGCGCACTTGACTGGTGCGAAAACAAAGTCGCGACAATAACATATTATTTCAAGCATGCTAAAGTTGGTGGTCAACTAAAACCACATTGTACAAGCTGTATATATTTGTGCTCGTGAATGAGGATCCTCGTGTGAATGTTTTATGATTGTCTTGTATTTGCACATTACAATAGTAACGCATGTGCATGCACTTCATTATTATCTTTTCAGCTACACCGCTACTCCGCATTCATGTGTAGGTGAGCTGCTGCTTCTCAACAATGAGTGTGTGAGGCCACGCGCTTGGATCTTGGTTCTTGCGCGCTCTGTGCATCACATCACACAAACAAACACAACAAACACGCACACATATTGGTCGCACAATGACTAAATCAGAATTCATCTACCCTGATCTTCAGGTTCAACCTTAACCACTATGCTACTTGTATTTTTGACAAAGCATTTTCAGCTAAAAATAATCTAGCAGATCAACCACGTTGCCGCAGGTCTGAAACATTCTCTTTACTACATACTTTGTGTGCGATCACGCAACGCAACGTCATTGCTCCGTCACTTTCCCTCTTCACGATTCAGGAAAAAAATTTGACCAATTCTTATATAGTCATTGTGCGACCAATACCTATATGCAATTTAACCATTTTGTCACTACTTACATATTATGGTCCTTATTGACTTGTCATGTTGTTATGTCACCAGTACTGAAGTATTGTTGCAGTACGGCACACTGTGGTGTAATATTTCTGCATTCTATTTACGCTTGGTTAATTTGGCATTTTTGAGCAAATTTTGATTGTACTCAACAACAGATTTTCCTAGGTTGCGGCCTGGCCAGCCTTGATCTCGTAAGATGTTCACATGCATTTTGTTTATTGAGCTTTACTTGCATTATTATCCGTTTTCACCTGGTATTTATTATGTCGATACGACCGCTAATTTTAAGCTATGTACTGTCGTTCCATGGCAGTAAATTGATTATTCATGCTGCACCATAACCACAATTATGTATTTTGTCACTTCTGGATTCGAGTATGATTGTTTCTTTCAAACCAACCGTAGGTTTGATTGAGTTCTTTTCAGCAACCGTTTTATCACTTAGTTTCCTCAATTACATACATTGTCGCCTTCTCGTTATGCAGGGGGAAGGAGTTTTAGGTATAAGTTATCCTGTAGCTGGTCGTAGGTCTCGCTCGTTTTCTTCTGGTGTATGAGTTCAGTTCTTGTAAGCTGTGTTCGTGTGCGCTTTCCAATAAACGTGCTTCTGTGTGAACGCCTGGGGCTTGTCATTCGGTTAGCAACCGTTCATGCAACAATGACTATGCATTCACCCTAAATCTACAATACTCTATGCGCCACAATGTGTCCAACCACTCTCTATCATTTTTAACCTTCAGTTCATCGCACATTCTATCCAATGTAATTGTCAATGGCTTGTCCTGAAGAACGGCCATGCCATAATTAAACTTCAGGCGCCGTTCAACATCCGAATGCAGCATAAATTGATAGTGTTCTGCCAAGTAGTTCGACACAAAACCTGCAATAATATAATTCGGTTGTAACCTAGCGTTGTCTGTTCACTGCGAGCTCTCCATCGCTCATATCGGAGTGGTGCACTTAATAATTAAGCCCGGGGAACTCCAATGGGAATAATTTTCAGTCCACAATTCATCGCATTTCTACGTGTTTTACATCACCATGCAAGGAATCGCGTGTAAATCGCGAGTATTGGGGTTTATTCCGCGCAAAGGTCAAAATCTAAAAGGTCAAAATTCAAAGGTACGATGATCCCCGATGTCACAGTACAGTGCGCAAAATCAGTCGATCGGTTTAGCCATGCTTTCTTCACAAAACGCACGTTGTACACTTTGTTGGTTTGTTTTGGTCATCTGGGCATTGTTTGAAGCAAAAAAAACCCTTCAGAAAAGTTATTCATAGAAACTGGTTTATCACCTGGACAAGTCATCCATTCCAGATCCAAATGTGTGTGGTTGGCGAGCACACCGGACGAATCATTGCGCAAATTTGTGACTTTGAACGAACCGTCCAGCGGATCCGCGGTTCTTCAATCGATGTAAACATCTAGAGCCGAACCAAATGAAGCTAGTCATTGCTTACCGACCTGCATTGACATTGATGCAATCCTCGCCGACCAGGCGGGCAATCGCAGCAATACTCGACAGGCGCCTCCTTGATTGTGAGCGTGTTGTTGCAGTCGAGTTCGCACATCGGGCCATGCACACCAGGGGGGCACTCACAACGACCCTTCGACTCGTTGAACGTGCCTGGGTGTTAAGTGTTTTTGGTATATAGTTTTGTGACATCCCAAGCGCGCAAACGCTATATCATATAGTTCAAGGGGGTGCAATGCACGACTACTGTTACAATTGGATGACATTTCAAATATAACCTTTGTTTGGTCCCCCACCTTGTGATATAATACGAACATTAGATTCGACCAGCGTTTCTAAGCCTAGACACAATGATGTGAACGTCTTTACATTTGTGCACCAATAATAGCGCTCCGATCGCAAAATACCGTCAGTGAGTGGAAAAATTACCGTGAGTGAGTGCCCTTTCCACAGGCCAACCGTAGCCGCACTCGTACTGTAGCAATCAATGTTTGCTTTGTGACACAGCTGAACAATCAGCACAAACCATTATTCATGCAAAATGCCTGGCTGGTGTTGCAGAAAATGGGATCATCCTGTTGACACGCCCCTGAATCAGTCAAGTATTTCGCATCGGTAAACGGGT
The DNA here is from genome assembly GCA_030248065.1 of Rhynchonema sp. JSB1_4. Classification (NCBI taxonomy): domain Eukaryota; kingdom Metazoa; phylum Nematoda; class Chromadorea; order Monhysterida; family Xyalidae; genus Rhynchonema; species Rhynchonema sp. JSB1_4. The sequence continues at coordinate 9,190 of JASAMV010002612.1, read as the reverse complement.
TGTAGCGTCGGAATTCGACGTGTGCGTTGAAACAGACGAGCATGAGATCGTATGCAGTGAAGTTCATATTGACGTAGATGTCGATATTCTGCGAATATCGACGGATGTTCTTAGTGATATTGTGTGTGAGTATGGAAGAATTACAATTTCAAACCATTGCGTAGATTATCATTTTGAGCAGATCACAGTATATTTTATGCAGTTCTGTTTCATCTTCAACTTCCATCTGGTAAGTGCGCAATATCAGAACTTCAGCGATGTCGTCGAACGTAAACGTCGATGCAATTATTGTGCCCTCGTGCTCAGCTTTGTTGAAAATATCGTCCAGAATGTTCGATCGGAAGAACATAGACGCCGGCGATGTTCGCACGTCAGTGTGCCTGCATACCAACTCTGACCTTTAGCTGCTGGTCAGGAACTCCTCTACCGCGTTTGATCATGATGTACTGCAGAGTCATGCTGCAGTACTAGATCGAATTTTTTAAATGTATTTTACCCGCAATTGTGCTTGCGGACACGCAGCAGAATGAAATTTTGCGGGCCCTTTTAGGCCACTCCGTACAAATCGAGCGCAATTTTGGGCTTCGCAAATCACGTCTTGTCAAAATGGCACAATTTTTCATCTTTGAACACGCGCAATGTAGGGTGTGACGCATATGTCGCCTAACGCTACCGTGCTAGCTCCGACTTAAACTTCCACCGGATTGTGTTCGTACATACGTTAGGTTAAACCCGTTGAGTGCCAGGTAGGAGTACATGTAGTCGCACGACATCATCGTGATTTTCGTCAGCTTTTCAGGGGTAAGTCCTGTGTAGCATTGAAAGTTCATATAAAAATAATATACAGTTTGAGTTGTGTGACGGTTAGCAGCGGTAACCAGATTAATTTCACGGTGTTTTCGACAATCGAAAACGAGCACAGTTGGGGCAAAAAGACTTTAAAAAGACGTTTTTGAAAAAATTATCTTTTTCGAGGGAACAAAAAGGTCTAAAAGGTTCAAAAATGTTCTTTGGGGGTAATTTTGGCCACTTTTTCTCAGGGACCGAAATCTTTTCTTCACAAAAATCACGTATGGAACTTGATTTTCGTACGTATGATGCACTAGGTAATTATAGCATCCCACGGTACATGAGACACAATATGCATGTAGCTACAGCATGTGCATATATGTTTAACACACCCGCCAGCAACGAGCTGGAACTGGATAAAGTATATGAGAGATTCATTCACTCGCCGGATAAATGATTCTGCAGCTTTGTTATCTGAGTTCTGTGGGTTTTATGAATAAATCTTACATACGCAACCATCAATAGTTTGCCTGTACCACCGAGCTACAGTCATATCGGTCTTATCTAGCTCGGGCTTTTGGATTGCAGCAGTAAATGATGTACATAGTTCCAGTGGTTTTTTAAAAAAAAAAATTTTTTTTTTTTATTAAAAAAAAAATTTTTTTTTTAAAAAAAAAATTCGTTCCAAAAGTTAAAAAAAAAATTTTTTTTTTATTTATTTCAAAATTCGAAAATTTCTCTATTTTTTTGCTCTAAAAGTGCTATTTTTTGCATAAAAATTGCTACTGTTAACATCACCCGACCCTACCATGGGTGTATTGGGTGCCATAATCGTTGTTTTGTGGCATCTAGACATAGTGCACACACTCACATGGTCTCTGATATGATTACACATGTACATGTGACTGGGTGGGCATGCATTTATCAATGCAACAGACCCGAAAGCAGTGATTCGGTGTGATATTCACTCTATATTTACACTGTTTGTCACATATTTGCATTGGTCGTGTACCAAAAGGCAATAGTTTCACCCAAATTTTCCGTCTTGAGTGTCACAAAGCCACACGAAGGCACCCACACCACGTGGGGGAAGTGTACGGGTGTGTACCTGACTACTGTTGGTACTCATGACCATTGTTTAGTATTGTTTTCGTGTCGTCAGTGCTTTATATGCACTTACCACACGTTCTGCAAGAAAAATGCCACTATTTTTTGTTTTAGCGCTCATTTTTTTTCGTTTCTGGCAGTTTTTGGCTGGAATAAAAAAATTTTTTTTTTAAATTAAAAAAAAAAATTTTTTTTTAAAAAAAAAATGGGGTTTGAATAAAAAATTTTTTTATTAACCACTGCATAGTTCAACGCTGATATCCACGAAACCAGGGTTGTTTCAAAAACAGTGGTTAATTTAAAAAAATTATTTAAAATTTTTTTGAAGAGCCATGTTTTTTTAATTAAAAACACGAGTTTTTCGGAAAAATAAAATAACCTAATTCTTCCAAAAATGGCCTTTCTGAGGCATAAATTTTTGAAAATTGTTTCTACGTTGGGTCATATTTCCCAAAATCGCACCTGCGGCGCTTAGTTTGACCACCAAAATGACTCATAAAGAACTGATGGACGTCAGTTTTTTAAGCGATAAATCAGTGCATGCTTATCCGGCACCATAGTTTTCTATATTGTAGCTGTAGCCCCACCAATCTGTGAAATGGTTATACAGAACGTATGGAAACATAGGCACCCTGTGTACATACAAGTGTACGTATACTGGCGCAGGATCATGAACGGAAACTTTTCATTTCATTAGTGTCTTGAGAGCATCATTCACAGGGGCTCTTTTTGGAGAACTTCAGGTACCGGACAACGCCAAGTACGTCCACCGGGGATCATCTTAGGATTCACATCGAATGTGAGTTTTCAATCAATTTCCCAAATATGCCCGCACTTTGTATAAGCATGTGACACATGAATTAAAATTTCTGTAGATGCGGCGCGCTTATTTAAAACAACTAATTTGTTTCCAGTGGCTGCTTTTTGGAGGAATATATTTGGAATTCTCCGGTACGTGACTCCTTTGATCAGAACTTTACTAGCTACAATACATAAACGGTAATAGTTTCCTATCTTCGTTGAATCATTATCATCTATGTTTGGCACGTAAAATTTAGTATTCTGCGACAATCTACGCAGTTAGTCGCCACCACGTCCGCGTGATATTTATACTGCCTACAAACACTGATAATAAAATAGTCGTGTCGAGTCCACGTCACGTTCAGATCCTGCTAAAATAACCGAATCGCCTTCGTACATGCGTTGATGAACCCCACGTGAGGGGTCACGTGACGAAAAATTTTGAGAGTTCAAAAAAAATTTGTAGCGCGGCCATTTTACCTGAAACGGCGTTTGCGCTAATTTTTTCTAATTAAAAATTTTTTTCAAAAAAATAATATTTTTTGCGTTTTTAAAAAAACAGTGCTCTAATAAAAATTTTTTTTCAACCCTGCACGAAACTGTGGAGTAGAGAGTTCAGTGGAAATTTAGTGAAATCGTCAATGGAAGGATTCGGTTTAAAACCAGTGCGACTGATAAAGTTCATTGAACTCTAACTTCTATTCAGTCCCCACCGCCCCCTTCAGCCCCACCAGAGGGGCTGTGGGGCGGTGGCCCACCGCCCCACGGCCGCTCTCCTATTCAGCACTAGGGTTAGAGAGATGTCGGGTGTCGGCTGTCGGGTGTCGGGTGTCGGGTGCCAAAAAAGTGTAGGTGTCGGGTGTCGGGTGTCGGGTTTGGACCCGACACCCGACAGCCGACACCCGACACTTACGGTTCAAAACATCAGTTTTGCTGAGATAAGAATGTTGGGAGAAAATTTTCTTAGGATAAAATGTTTCCGAAGACGCAGAATGTGACATTTTGGTGTTTATTTCGTGTGAAAATACTTGAATTCAGTAACCCGAGCCAAAAAATTGCACTAACGATGCAAATGAGCAAAAATTTGCCTGTTTTTGTTACAAAAACAGGTGTCGGGTGTCGGGTTTTTTTCAAAAACTAGATGTCGGGTGTCGGGTTTTTTTACAACTGTCGGGTGTCGGGTGTCGGCTTTTTTTCTCAGATGTCGGGTGTCGGGTGTCGGGTTTTTCCAGATGTCGGGTGTCGGCTGTCGGGTGTCGGGTACCCCCCCGACCTCTAACCCTATTCAGCACCACTCGGGCAGTGGTTTTCTAAAAAAAATTATTAAAAAAATTTTTTAAAAAAATTTTATTAAAAAAAGTTTGAAAAAAATTCGTTCCAAAAGTTTAAAAAAAATTTATTATTTCAAAATTCGAAAATTTTTTAATTTTTGGTCTAAAAGTGCTATTTTTGCATAAAAATTGCTACTGTTGACATCACCTAAACCTTGGGTGTATTGGGTGCCATAATCGTTGTTTTGTGGCATCTAGACATAGAGCGCACACTCACCGGGCCTCTCATGTGACTACACACGTGCATGTGGCTGGGTGGGCATTTATTAATCCATGCTCCAGACCAGAAAGAAGTGATTCGATGTAATATTCACTCTTATTTCACGCTATGTGCAGCTTATTTTTTATTGGTCGTGTACCTACTGTAGAAGCAAAATTTCACAGGAAATTCCCATCCCGAATATCAGAAAGCCATAGCATCACACCCGCACCACCGGGGAAGTATACGGGTGTGTACCTGACTATGGTTGGTCTTATCGACCATTGGATAGCATGGTTTTCGTATCACCTGTGCTTTATATGCACTTACCATAGAACACATTATGTAACAAAAATACCCCTATTTTGTACTTCAGCGCTCACTTTTGATCGTGTTGGGCAAATTTTGGCTGGAATTTCGTGAAAAAAAATTTAATAGAAAAATTTTTTTTAAAATGGGGCTAGAATAAATAATTTTCTTTACAGTACCACTGCACCCGGCCACGCTCATCCTATTTAGCCCCCACCCAACTTCAGCCCCACAGCCCCCTTCCTAAGCGCCCCCACCGCCCCCTTCTGCAGCCCCATCCGCCGCCACAGCCCCTCGTATTCAGCCCACACCCGCACTTGCACTGACATGCCTTTTTTATAATATGTATATCTCTTTCGATTGTGGTACTGAGCTTTTCCCAAACCAGACAAGACAATCCAACACACAAAGTGGTCGGGTTCCTTCTCTTCAGTTGGAAGCCGGCAAGAGTTAACGCCAGGTGAGACAAGGACTGCTTGTCTCAAGGATTAAGCCATGCAAGTCTAATCATAAACTGATCTAAAGTGAAACCGCGAATGGCTCATTGCTACATCTGTTTTTTCTCTGGATCACCAAACACTCGAACCACTGTGGTAATTCTGGAGCTGATGCACGCAAACGAGCTCCGACCTTACGGCACGAGAGCATTTATTCGAACAGAACAGAACCAGCAGCGGTTGGGGGCCTGCATCTGCATTTCCTTCCGACATCGGTCGATGGTTGATCTCCAGGTCGGTCGGAGCTTCCGCAGGTTGCCTGAGTCAGGCGTGGATGCTGCTGGTTCTGTTCTGTTCGAATAAATGCACTCGTGCGTGTCGTAAGGTCGGAGCTCGTTTGCGTGCATTAGCTCCGGAATTACCACAGTTTTCCGAGTGTAGCGGTGATCCAAGGAAGAACAGCTGTAGCAATGAGCCATTCGCGGCTTCACTTTAGATCAGTTCATGCTTAGACATGCATGACTTAATCTTACAGACAGTCATTCCTTGTCTCACCTGGCGTTAACTCTTGCCTTCCAACTGAAGAAAAGGAACACGACTACTTGTGTGTTGGATTATCTTGTCTCGGTTCGGGAAAAGCTCAGTGCCGCCATCGCGATTAGGGGGGCTACGTGGGAGGGTTGGATTAAAAAAAGTAAAAATATTTTTGTAAAAAAAATTTTTTAAAAAGAAAGTTGGCCACTTTTTTATAAAAAAGTAAGTCCACTTTTCTATTATTTTTTTTTTACTTTTTTCGGTATTTTCTGACTTTTTTAAGGTAAAAAGGCATGTTTTCATGTGGTTTTATTGCGCATGATTCTCAAAAAATTGCCTGCGGCGCTTATGTTTCAGTTTGAAATGGTGTTGTGATGGACCGAGACATCCCAACAACTGCTGCATGTATAATATAGGACACCCCATTCCGTATGCTGTGCGCGTGTCGTAAGCTATCGAAGTCATTTTGTTGCTTTTGTGGCACAAAATGAGTATGGTGTAAGACTTTATCTCACTTCAAATTTACCCCAAATTCACAAACAGAAGGTTGGTCTTCCCTTTGTCATTATATACAAACAGAGTTACCTTCGAGGTTCTCAAAGTCAAGACCAAAGGGATTAGATCGCAGGTGATCGACGTAAACATGCAAGTCAGTGGAGAAGTTCTCTTTAGTGTCCCTCAAAACATACCTAACTAACATGATTTCAGAAATTTTATTCTTCAAGAAACAAATTTTTTGGGGTCCGGAATAAAAGAAGTGTTTTAAAAAAATTAAAAAGTTTTTTAAAAAAATTTGGATAACAAAAAAATGTTGTAATCCAACTCTGGTGGGCGGTGGGGACAGAATAGGAGGGGGATGTGGCGGCGGAGGGGGCTGAACAGAAGTGGGTGGTGGTGGCTGCTTAGGAAGGGGGCTGTGGGGGCTGAAGTTGGGTGGGGGCTAAATAGGAATAGCTGTGGCCGGGTGCAGTGGTTCGTAAAAAAATGTTTTTATTCGAGCCCCATTTTAAAAAAAAGATTTTTTTATTAAATTTTTTTTTATTCCAGCCAAAATTTGCCCAACACGATCAAAAGTGAGCGCTGAAGTACAAAATAGGGGTGTTTTTGTTACATAATGTGTTCTATGGTAAGTGCATATAAAGCACAGGTGATACGAAAACCATGCTATCCGATGGTCGATAAGTACCAACCATAGTCAGGTACACACCCGTATACTTCCCCGGTGGTGCGGGTGTGATGCTATGGCTTTCTGATATTCGGGATGGGAATTTCCTGTGAAATTTTGCTTCTACAGTAGGTACACGACCAATAAAAATAAGCTGCACATAGCGTGAAATAAGAGTGAATATTACATCGAATCACTTCTTTCTGGTCTGGAGCATGGATTAATAAATGCCCACCCAGCCACATGCACGTGTGTAGTCACATGAGAGGCCCGGTGAGTGTGCGCTCTATGTCTAGATGCCACAAAACAACGATTATGGCACCCAATACACCCAAGGTTTAGGTGATGTCAACAGTAGCAATTTTTATGCAAAAATAGCACTTTTAGACCAAAAATTAAAAAATTTTCGAATTTTGAAATAATAAATTTTTTTTAACTTTTGGAACAATTTTTTTAAAACTTTTTTAATAAAATTTTTTTAAAAAATTTTTTTAATAATTTTTTTTAGAAAACCACTGCCCGAGTGGTGCTGAATAGGGTTAGAGGTCGGGGGGGTACCCGACACCCGACAGCCGACACCCGACATCTGGAAAAACCCGACACCCGACACCCGACATCTGAGAAAAAAAGCCGACACCCGACACCCGACAGTTGTAAAAAAACCCGACACCCGACATCTAGTTTTTGAAAAAAACCCGACACCCGACACCTGTTTTTGTAACAAAAACAGGCAAATTTTTGCTCATTTGCATCGTTAGTGCAATTTTTTGGCTCGGGTTACTGAATTCAAGTATTTTCACACGAAATAAACACCAAAATGTCACATTCTGCGTCTTCGGAAACATTTGATCGAAGAAAATTTTCTCCCAAAATTCTTCTCTCAGCAAAACTGATGTTTTGAACCGTAAGTGTCGGGTGTCGGCTGTCAGGTGTCGGGTTCCAAAAAACCCGACACCCGACACCCGACACCTACACTTTTTTGGCACCCGACACCGACACCCGACAGCCGACACCCGACATCTCTCTAACCCTAGTGCTGAATAGGAGAGCGGCCGTGGGGCGGCCACGCCCCCACAGCCCCTCTGGTGGGGCTGAAGGGGCGGTGGGGACTGAATAGAAGTTAGAGTTCAATGAACTTTATCAGTCGCACTGGTTTTAAACCGAATCCTTCCATTGACGATTTCACTAAATTTCCACTGAACTCTCTCCTCACAGTTTCGTGCAGGGTTTGAAAAAAAATTTTTATTAGAGCACTGTTTTTTTAAAAACGCAAAAAATATTATTTTTTGAAAAAAATTTTAAATTAGAAAAATTCAGCGCAAACGCCGTTTCGTGTAATGGCCGCGCTACAAATTTTTTTTGAACTCTCAAAATTTTTCGTCACGTGACCCCTCACGTGGGGTTCATCAACGCATGTACGAAGGCGATTCGGTTATTTTAGCACAGGATCTGAACGTGACGTGAAATCGACACGACTATTTTATTATCAGTGTTTGTAGGTAGTATAAATATCACGCGGACGTAGTCGCGATGAACTGCGTAGATTGTCGCAGAATACTAAATTTTACGTGCCAAACATAGATGATAATGATTCAACGAAGATAGGAAACTATTACCGTTTATGTATTGTAGCTGGTAAAGTTCTGATCAAAGGAGTCACGTACCGGAGAATTCCAAATATATTCCTCCAAAAAGCAGCCACTGGAAACAAATTAGTTGTTTTAAATAAGCGCGCCGCATCTACAGAAATTTTAATTCATGTGTCACATGCTTATACAAAGTGCGGGGCATATTTGGAAATTGATTGAAAACTCACATTCGATGTGAATCCTAAGATGATCCCCGGTGGACGTACTTGGCGTTGTCCGGTACCTGAAGTTCTCCAAAAAGAGCCCCTGTGAATGATGCTCTCAGACACTAATGAAATGAAAAGTTTCCGTTCATGATCCTGCGCCAGTATACGTACACTTGTATGTACACAGGGTGCCTATGTTTCCATACGTTCTGTATAACCATTTCACAGATTGGTGGGGCTACAGCTACAATATAGAAAACTATGGTGCCGGATAAGCATGCACTGATTTATCGCTTAAAAAACGGACGTCCATCAGTTCTTTATGAGTCATTTTGGTGGTCAAACTAAGCGCCGCAGGTGCGATTTTGGGAAATATGACCCAACGTAGAAACAATTTTCAAAAATTTATGCCTCAGAAAGGCCATTTTTGGAAGAATTAGGTGATTTTATTTTTCCAAAAAACTCGTGTTTTTAATTAAAAAAACATGGCTCTTCAAAAAAATTTTAAATAATTTTTTTAAATTAACCACTGTTTTTGAAACAACCCTGGTTTCGTGGATATCGGCGTTGAACTATGCAGTGGTTAATAAAAAATTTTTTCTTCAAACCCCATTTTTTTTTTAAAAAAAAATTTTTTTTTTAATTTAAAAAAAAATTTTTATACTTCAGGCGAGAACTTGCCAGAAACGAAAAAAAATGAGCGCTAAAACAAAAAATAGTGGC
>JASAMV010002611.1:0-15846 GCA_030248065.1 Rhynchonema sp. JSB1_4 | reverse complement strand
GTCGCTGTGGTGGTCGTGGAGTAGCACAGTGCGATGCGCCATATGGTGCCCATGGGAATCGTGCCGGTGGTCTGGTGGGCTGGAACGTGCCATATGCTGGTTGGAAGAGTGGTGGAGGCACGCCGGGCGGCCGAAATGATTCACGAGGCCGATTCGGTGGCATGTATGGCATAGACGGGCCGTGCGGCTGGAACGGTAGTTGAAATGGACCGCATGGCTGATTATTGAATTGTGGTCGATAATATCCAGGCGGCTGATTGTTGGATGGTGGTCGAAGCCATTGGGGGCGTGGTGGTAGACAGGCACGAGTCGGTGGTTGCGCAAACGGCGTCGGTGCTCGGATTTGCGAATAATTTGAGTGATACATTTTGATCAGAATAGTCGTTCAGACTTGCGCTCGAGATTGAATGGTCAGCTAAAGTGTGTTTTTCAAAGTTTAGTATCGCATTCTTATCAAAAATAGGAAAAATTCCGAATGAGCACGTCCGCGCACAAGTGTACATAAGTACATGGCAGTGTGCCGTACAGGACTTACTGTCCATTTTTAATGGTGAATTAAGTAGACAAGGCGGTTCGCAGCATGAACGTACAGTACATCTATTTATTAGGCTTAGGCTTAGGCTTAGGCTTAGGCTTAGGCTTAGGCTTAGGCTTAGGCTTAGGCTTAGGCTTAGGCTTAGGCTTAGGCTTAGGCTTAGGCTTAGGCTTAGGCTTAGGCTTAGGCTTAGGCTTAACTTACCGTAGTCCAATGAATAACGTACACACATAGGTTTAGTTCACAGCACCAAGCATCAGCCTATGCATAGATAAATTGCACATAGAGTGTTTCAGTGTCGTGTTTACGGATGAAACATCACACATGTATATATACATATGTATGCCACACACGTATAGGTATCTCCATAACTATCACTGGCCAATGAAACATTACCTAATCGTGTTACCCGTGTCTAACGCCATGCGTTTTGAAATTCAACCCTCATACAACGCATCCAGCTCATTTAATCATTCCTTCACTGAATTCAACTCATTAAATCGTAGTAACAAATAGATGTTTCCTTAAATAATCCTGAATTTCAAGCTCAACCTTTCTCGGGTACCATGTATGTTAGGTCTAACCAGATCCTTTCTATGAATGTAAGCTGGCAGGACAACCATACTGTTGCGCGTTCTGATATATATATCATTTTAACGTTCACACTGTGCTTGTTTGCGCAACGCAACGCCATTCTCACTGGTTATATGACTAGTGCACTAACAATTTAGCCAACGAACAATAAGGCTTGGTTCAATATCACTGCTCTTAGTTATCAACCTGCTACACTAATAAATAGATGTACTGTACGTTCATGCTGCGAACCGCCTTGTCTACTTAATTCACCATTAAAAATGGACAGTAAGTCCTGTACGGCACACTGCCATGTACTTATGTACACTTGTGCGCGGACGTGCTCATTCGGAATTTTTCCTATTTTTGATAAGAATGCGATACTAAACTTTGAAAAACACACTTTAGCTGACCATTCAATCTCGAGCGCAAGTCTGAACGACTATTCTGATCAAAATGTATCACTCAAATTATTCGCAAATCCGAGCACCGACGCCGTTTGCGCAACCACCGACTCGTGCCTGTCTACCACCACGCCCCCAATGGCTTCGACCACCATCCAACAATCAGCCGCCTGGATATTATCGACCACAATTCAATAATCAGCCATGCGGTCCATTTCAACTACCGTTCCAGCCGCACGGCCCGTCTATGCCATACATGCCACCGAATCGGCCTCGTGAATCATTTCGGCCGCCCGGCGTGCCTCCACCACTCTTCCAACCAGCATATGGCACGTTCCAGCCCACCAGACCACCGGCACGATTCCCATGGGCACCATATGGCGCATCGCACTGTGCTACTCCACGACCACCACAGCGACCACCAATACAATCCAGACAACAGCATTTCGAGGCAGACACGTCGCAGCACCAGAGGCCAGTCGCTGAAACGCAAACCAAGTCAACAGGTACCGTTGAGTTTCCAGCGATATTGTTTAATTGTAATAAGTAATAGACTAACGATCTCGAAACCAAACTTGGCTTAATCGAATAAAATTCTAAGTTTTCACCCACAGGGTCAACACAAGCGCCTGACGGTCATGTTGACGACAAGGCACTACCCACGCAACGACGACAAGGTGGTGCTCGACACACGTTCCCAACAGTCAAACGCCAGCGAGTCAACGAGAACGACGCAGCTGACCCGGACCCACCACGCAATGATCCAAATCTGACACTGACTGGGACAAACGTCGCGTACGTCTACACGCCAAAGAGTCAATACGCGATCGCGTACATTGCACCCAAGATCAAAAACCCACGATCACGTCAAAGTGTCACGTTTGACGTCGTTCGCGATGCTACACAACGGTCTTGGTCCGAATTCGACACCAGTGTGCTGGATCAAATCAAGGACCATGCCCGCCGCGCAGGAGTGACCGTTGAGTCCACACACTACGACCCAACAACCGGCAAGACCAGCACCGGAATCGTTGCCTTGATCGCCAAAGAATTCTCATTCAACGGCAAATACCAGTGTCAGAGCAACGTCGAGTCGCTGTATCGAGTCTGTCGAACGGACGCGCAAGTCGCATTCAAACAGATCGCAATCACCAAGGACATCCTACATCGACTGCCTCAATCAATTCGAAAGAAAGGCACGCAATTGCCGGCTATTACGATCATCGGCATTGACGCCATCAGACCACCAAAAACGATCCACAGCCTGGCCATAATCGTTAGTTTAATTTAGTAAACCCAAGCAAACTGTTGTAACCCATAGATAAAGAGGTTGCCGCTTACACAAACGGAACAGACCCTGGAACTAAGCTATAACAGCATACAACTTAAGGATCCTTGAACCAACCTGAGATGCCGACAATTTGAGTGACCTACAATGCATATCGGTACCTAAGCTGCAAACCCACAACCTTAATTCGAATTCTTACAGAACGTCGAAACCAAGGATGACGCGAACGAACCGCCCGCACCTAACCAATCCTCAACCGAGAAAACAGACGCAAGGAAGCAAGGCAAATTCGTGATCGGGAACACTCAACGCACCGCATTGTCTGACCACGAAGGCGTGTGGACCTCCGACAAATTTTCCGACAACGACGTTCAGAAATTGCAAAATGGTGATCTCTGCCACTTTCATGGGACCGAGGTGGTCAACTTGAAGGCACTAGGCTTCTGCCCATACGGTGCAGCACCGTACAACATGAAGGTCGGAATTGAAATTAAGGTTCATCAGCTCAAGAATTCTAAGCACTGTACATCAAATTCACGATTCTTTATCCAGAAACTGACGGATGAAGAGCTGCTGGAGTTCAACAAGATCGGCCAATGTGCCAACGTCAACGAATCTCTGGACAGACACATGCAACTACAAATCATGGGCGTAATACTGAATGAAAAACTGGAACAGGGACAGCTGGATAAACTTCGCAAGGAAGCAAATTGGCACGAAAAGGTTAAAATTTAGTGTATAACCCCGATTACTTTATAAATTATTGTAAGTGACCCATTCGCTAACTAACGCCAAATCAAACATGATCTGTAGTCGAATGCTCTACTTTACATTGATGACTCTAGCTAGAATCCATCGACGTCCGACTATTCGAGCCACCCCACACTGCAACCCACGTCGTGCCTGGATTCACGCTTGTGGCAGCATTCGCAATACCTGGAGAAATCCAACTGGAGGAAACCGAGTTCCTGCGATTAAGCAAGCCCGGAGTGAACTTCACTATCGACGGTCGGATCCAATCAATCAGGTAAGGCATTCCATAGCTACTGACAACATAAACACATAACGCTACAGTCAAATTGTCTCATGCTTCAGCACGAGTACTGACCATCACGACATCCTACTACACCTGACTAATGCGATGATCAGAGATATGCGACTTGAACTGGACGTCCACGACGACAGTAGGTTGGAAGGATGGACGGTCCACATCAGAAACGATTCCAGCAGCACCATCAGACAGATTCAAAAACTGAAATACGTGAAGCATCAGGTGAGAGACACACTTTTATATATAATCAAGGTGCATTTCACTCATAACTAAGCAATACACTGTTCATATCGAGAGACTATTGAGTTGACGGGCGCAGACTAAAACACATGAACAATCAGCCCTCCCTATATCTACCAAAGTACCGAGAGGATACGGTAAAACATCACACAGGTAACTACATCACACAAAGGACGTGGTAAACCAGTGGAAGTCGCAGCGGCCAAAAAAATCAGGCCATACGTGCGAGCGATATTCGGTGATCAACGACCCGAAGTCGATAGACCAACCAATCATGATGAAAGTGCCACAAAGGCCGCGTGCGATCTGCTCGATCCGCTATTCAACAAACTACAACAAGAATTTGCGCTCGATCTCCTTCGCGACCAACCGACGATGGCGGCCATAACGGGACCACCCGGTTGGTTATCTCAAACGTGCTAATCGCAGAAGATAAAGGCGGAATGACAGTCTTATAACGAGAGTCCCCTTTTACCGAAGTAGTCTGACATATCAAACACTATAGTCTAAGACGTAAATGCTGATCAAATAAATAATGACCTATGGAGGGAAAAGAGGCCACCGATATTAAGGTCAAGTTTCGTATTCACCCTAAATCGCAATGCGCGATACGTTATCGGTTTTATCAAAAATACATCCTTATTTAGTTGCACGACTAACTTTGGGGCATATCATTAACCTTACAATTCAGGCACAGGCAAGAGCGAACTCATATCCGGTGTGGTCCACGCGTTGGCTGAAACACGACCAAGCCTCCGCATCGGCGTTGTCGCCACGACCAACGAAGCAACGGACAACGTCGCGAATAAGATCAACGAGCGAATTGAGAAGTTCGCCCAGCTTCACGAAGAATCGAACGCACGTATCACTCAAGTGATGGCTCCATACCGTGAAAAGACGGACGACGGCAACCAACCATCTTTCGCACTGCACCGGCAGCACGAAGTGATATTTGCCGATCATTTCGATTCCGACGATGACGAATTCGATGACGACGATATCTGTGACGATGATGAATTGGGAGTCAAAGCTCTGTCCCAATGGAGCGTCGGCGAACTAAAGGCTCGCAAGCAACGACTCCGCAGCGCCGTCACCAACAAAATCAACCGTCTGCAACACCTGAACCAGACTCAACATCCAACCCAAGAACAAAAACGTGAACGAAGTGCCTGCCGGTCCGCCCTGCATACACTCACCGAAATGATGGACAAAACTGAAAAAGCAGTCGACATCGCGGTTCTGCGTGAAATCAGTCCGAATGTGCTTGTATGCACCATTGGCAATTTAGGAGACCGCCGTATTCGGGACTTCTACTTCGATGTGTTGTTCATGGACGAGAGTGGATCTGCAGCCCAATCATCCACGTTGGAGTGCCTCACCAAACTGAATACCGAAGAGCACAAGACGCCGAAATTGTATCTGTTCGGTGACGGAGCCCAGCTCGAACCAACTGTTTACGCATCCGGAGTGGCGGGCGAATTGCTGAAACAACCTGCACACGAAATCTTATTGAGATCTGACGTCGTACCGCCGCGAATCTTGGAACGACAGTACCGATCACATCCAACGATCTCGTACGTCTTCAACAACGAATTTTACTGGGGCAAACTGCACGACGGTATCAATCGCGAAGAGCGGCGGCTCGCGTTCGAATGGCTGCCAATGCCGCATGGCAACAAGCCCATAATTGTCGACCACGTCAAGGGCAGGGAGAAAGCATCAGGTTACAAATTCGCAATAAAAAACTGGTCATAACGTAAAAGTTTAAATTAAAATTTCAGCCACAAGCAAAACCAACATCGAAGAGGCTCGAGCAATCACGAACTACATTGATTTCCTGCGACGACAGAAATCCCCTCCACGATGGGACCAAATCAAAGTCATCACGCCGTATAAGGCTCAAGCTCAACTCATACACCGATTGCCGCGCAAGGGTGGACACGTCACCCCGAACGATCTGGTGGCAACGATTGACGGAGTCCAAGTTTGTGAAACGTCAACAAAAAGAACATTAGATACCAAACTAAACCTCAGACTCTCGGTGACCACTAATCTTTGAAACATCATTCTGTATTACTGTTAACCCTTATGCCTTAAGGTTAAAGGTAGATAACCTCATTTCAACGTAATTCATGCCGCTAGAACGACGTTCTATGAAACATCAGGTCCTTTAACACCGCGAAAAGGGGATCCCATGCGTGGGATTGATCCTATTATTTAGGGCAAACAGTTCGACCTCGTGTTGGTGACCCTGGTACGATCCAGCGACGATACGACCAACCATGATGGAAAAAAGTCGAAGATCGGTTTCTTGGAGAATAAGAGACGGATCAACGTCGCTATTTCAAGGGCACGACATGGATTGATCTTGGTATGAACTCAGACTTTACTCTGACCGTTTGCTCGAAGTGGTTTAATTGATCTGCACAAACAGGCCCCAAATTCGAACCCAGAATTAAAGTACTACTCACACTCACCTACACAATGTTATGCAGGTGTGCGACATCGACACGGTCAGACTAAGCCCCCCAGTCAACAACGTGCTGACCGCCTTTCATCAGATGGATGTGGTACGTGAAAATTATCACCAACACCTGACCGATCCGAACTTGGCCCCGCCGTGGTTCATCAACACCAAACGACACATCAACGCATCGGTGGTCAAGGCCAAACGACCTCTGATTGACCCTCCTCTTGAATTCATGGACTATCCCGACCGATGCGCCGCCAACCCATACACACCACTTCAAATGTTCGGTCGTCGAAAGGAGGACACCCCTCCACCAAAGGAACTCAACAAAAGGCCGTACAAAGAATGAACAGTTCATAACTCGATCGATGATCTAATTCACCTCTCACAGCAATTTTTGAACGGGACTTTTAGGAATCACGTTATTCTTGATTAACCACCTACCACGCATTGTGTATTAATTGCTTAAGTCAGGAACCAAATGAACGTTCTTAACCATGCGCTACCATAATGTGAACCATCAATCACATGTTAATTGTTCCTACTTGAATACAGTTGTTGTGACACTAAATTCCTTCGTTCGTTGCTCACGTACATATAAACTTTTCTGCTTGGGGACTGTCGCGTATTGTACGCTAGTTAATCAAACTATACATAAATTGTCGCAGTTTTGGATGAAACGGGATTGCAGTAGGCCCACGGGGGTACTGTAGCAATAATTTATTCCAAGTGCGCAACTTCATCAATAAGTTTCGGATAGTCGTACAAACGGACCACACATACGGTGCACTTGAGCTTAGTAACAGAATAGCGCCATACTTACGCCCATTTGCATAAAAGTACGATTGAGCGAACAACAGGAACGCAACCTTAACCCAAGCCACCTGTGGCATGCCCTATTGCACATTCACTGACACTTTGCTACGCAAGCCTGTATCGCAACACGGCTCCTTTCTCATTCAGGCGAACGATGTCCAACCTTGCTAGGCTGACATGGAACATAAAGAAAGAACACACTGAATTATGGTGAACTTTATTCATGAAATCGTACTCGGAACATTAACATAAACAAGAGTTGTTTACGAAAGCCCGAACTTTTGGGCACGACTTCACTTCGAATATTGATCTTGATTGAATTATTGTTACCTTGTTACTTGAATTTGTGTGTATCAAACTTGTTATAATTTCATGTTTTGTGATCATGATGTTTGATCAATCTAAGCCTTATCCACCTCAATTCGCATACATCGGCACCTCACGGGCCGAGACGTTGTCGATTCTAACCTAAACCCAATCCGATAATATACGTACATACGTACATCACGAGTGCAGTCTAACGTTCTGAGCTTATCGTAGGAACAGCGGACTATAAATACCCAAACGCAGTCACGATTCACCCTTTCTACATACATTACTTTGCGACCAAAACAGAATACGTGACACACCTAGTGATCTCACTAGGTACTTGGGTCACATGTGAACTTGGGTCTAAATAGGTCATGTGTATATTCATTCCATTCGCAATCGTGCGCTGGTTTCGAATATGACAAAAGCAAATCGAAAAATGGCTTAGGCTTAGGCTTAGGCTTGGGCTTAGGTATGGACCCACTGTTAAATTATTTGAAAAAAACGGCGTTTTGAGAAAATTATTTGGTGCCTTTTTTTTATTTTTTTTCTGGCAAGTCATATATCGTTCGAAAGCTAGTGCTGCCTAGTATGCGGGAAAAATAGTGGAATTATTCTAAAATGTAATAATAAAATTTTATTCAATTTTTAAAACGCTAATTTGTTTCGAGCAACTTTTTGGCAGAAGACGGGGGAGGTGAGATAGGGAGGAGAATGGGCGCGGAAATTATACGTGTGTAAATGTCCATGTCCATACCTACCTTATGCCGCTTAGATAATAAAAATCCGTTGAAGCAGTGCAGAGTTGTGGACATTTGAATTTTGACCTATTTTTCGACGTTTTTTTTACCAAAAAAAATTCTATGTGGGAACGAAAAAAAAGTTGTCCGGATAGTACCCGGGATGGAAGTTTTGGACCATTTAGAGTTGTTTGGGACCATATCTGAACCTATGATTTTGGCTAGGCTTAGGCTTAGGCTTAGGCTTAGGCTTAGGCTTAGGCTTAGGCTTAGGCTTAGGCTTAGGCTTAGGCTTAGGTGGGGACCCCACGTTAAATAGGAACCAGTATGGCGCTATTCTGTTACTAAGCTCAAGTGCACCGTATGTGTGGTCCGTTTGTACGACTATCCGAAACTTATTGATGAAGTTGCGCACTTGGAATAAATTATTGCTACAGTACCCCCGTGGGCCTACTGCAATCCCGTTTCATCCAAAACTGCGACAATTTATGTATAGTTTGATTAACTAGCGTACAATACGCGACAGTCCCCAAGCAGAAAAGTTTATATGTACGTGAGCAACGAACGAAGGAATTTAGTGTCACAACAACTGTATTCAAGTAGGAACAATTAACATGTGATTGATGGTTCACATTATGGTAGCGCATGGTTAAGAACGTTCATTTGGTTCCTGACTTAAGCAATTAATACACAATGCGTGGTAGGTGGTTAATCAAGAATAACGTGATTCCTAAAAGTCCCGTTCAAAAATTGCTGTGAGAGGTGAATTAGATCATCGATCGAGTTATGAACTGTTCATTCTTTGTACGGCCTTTTGTTGAGTTCCTTTGGTGGAGGGGTGTCCTCCTTTCGACGACCGAACATTTGAAGTGGTGTGTATGGGTTGGCGGCGCATCGGTCGGGATAGTCCATGAATAAGAGGAGGGTCAATCAGAGGTCGTTTGGCCTTGACCACCGATGCGTTGATGTGTCGTTTGGTGTTGATGAACCACGGCGGGGCCAAGTTCGGATCGGTCAGGTGTTGGTGATAATTTTCACGTACCACATCCATCTGATGAAAGGCGGTCAGCACGTTGTTGACTGGGGGGCTTAGTCTGACCGTGTCGATGTCGCACACCTGCATAACATTGTGTAGGTGAGTGTGAGTAGTACTTTAATTCTGGGTTCGAATTTGGGGCCTGTTTGTGCAGATCAATTAAACCACTTCGAGCAAACGGTCAGAGTAAAGTCTGAGTTCATACCAAGATCAATCCATGTCGTGCCCTTGAAATAGCGACGTTGATCCGTCTCTTATTCTCCAAGAAACCGATCTTCGACTTTTTTCCATCATGGTTGGTCGTATCGTCGCTGGATCGTACCAGGGTCACCAACACGAGGTCGAACTGTTTGCCCTAAATAATAGGATCAATCCCACGCATGGGATCCCCTTTTCGCGGTGTTAAAGGACCTGATGTTTCATAGAACGTCGTTCTAGCGGCATGAATTACGTTGAAATGAGGTTATCTACCTTTAACCTTAAGGCATAAGGGTTAACAGTAATACAGAATGATGTTTCAAAGATTAGTGGTCACCGAGAGTCTGAGGTTTAGTTTGGTATCTAATGTTCTTTTTGTTGACGTTTCACAAACTTGGACTCCGTCAATCGTTGCCACCAGATCGTTCGGGGTGACGTGTCCACCCTTGCGCGGCAATCGGTGTATGAGTTGAGCTTGAGCCTTATACGGCGTGATGACTTTGATTTGGTCCCATCGTGGAGGGGATTTCTGTCGTCGCAGGAAATCAATGTAGTTCGTGATTGCTCGAGCCTCTTCGATGTTGGTTTTGCTTGTGGCTGAAATTTTAATTTAAACTTTTACGTTATGACCAGTTTTTTATTGCGAATTTGTAACCTGATGCTTTCTCCCTGCCCTTGACGTGGTCGACAATTATGGGCTTGTTGCCATGCGGCATTGGCAGCCATTCGAACGCGAGCCGCCGCTCTTCGCGATTGATACCGTCGTGCAGTTTGCCCCAGTAAAATTCGTTGTTGAAGACGTACGAGATCGTTGGATGTGATCGGTACTGTCGTTCCAAGATTCGCGGCGGTACGACGTCAGATCTCAATAAGATTTCGTGTGCAGGTTGTTTCAGCAATTCGCCCGCCACTCCGGATGCGTAAACAGTTGGTTCGAGCTGGGCTCCGTCACCGAACAGATACAATTTCGGCGTCTTGTGCTCTTCGGTATTCAGTTTGGTGAGGCACTCCAACGTGGATGATTGGGCTGCAGATCCACTCTCGTCCATGAACAACACATCGAAGTAGAAGTCCCGAATACGGCGGTCTCCTAAATTGCCAATGGTGCATACAAGCACATTCGGACTGATTTCACGCAGAACCGCGATGTCGACTGCTTTTTCAGTTTTGTCCATCATTTCGGTGAGTGTATGCAGGGCGGACCGGCAGGCACTTCGTTCACGTTTTTGTTCTTGGGTTGGATGTTGAGTCTGGTTCAGGTGTTGCAGACGGTTGATTTTGTTGGTGACGGCGCTGCGGAGTCGTTGCTTGCGAGCCTTTAGTTCGCCGACGCTCCATTGGGACAGAGCTTTGACTCCCAATTCATCATCGTCACAGATATCGTCGTCATCGAATTCGTCATCGTCGGAATCGAAATGATCGGCAAATATCACTTCGTGCTGCCGGTGCAGTGCGAAAGATGGTTGGTTGCCGTCGTCCGTCTTTTCACGGTATGGAGCCATCACTTGAGTGATACGTGCGTTCGATTCTTCGTGAAGCTGGGCGAACTTCTCAATTCGCTCGTTGATCTTATTCGCGACGTTGTCCGTTGCTTCGTTGGTCGTGGCGACAACGCCGATGCGGAGGCTTGGTCGTGTTTCAGCCAACGCGTGGACCACACCGGATATGAGTTCGCTCTTGCCTGTGCCTGAATTGTAAGGTTAATGATATGCCCCAAAGTTAGTCGTGCAACTAAATAAGGATGTATTTTTGATAAAACCGATAACGTATCGCGCATTGCGATTTAGGGTGAATACGAAACTTGACCTTAATATCGGTGGCCTCTTTTCCCTCCATAGGTCATTATTTATTTGATCAGCATTTACGTCTTAGACTATAGTGTTTGATATGTCAGACTACTTCGGTAAAAGGGGACTCTCGTTATAAGACTGTCATTCCGCCTTTATCTTCTGCGATTAGCACGTTTGAGATAACCAACCGGGTGGTCCCGTTATGGCCGCCATCGTCGGTTGGTCGCGAAGGAGATCGAGCGCAAATTCTTGTTGTAGTTTGTTGAATAGCGGATCGAGCAGATCGCACGCGGCCTTTGTGGCACTTTCATCATGATTGGTTGGTCTATCGACTTCGGGTCGTTGATCACCGAATATCGCTCGCACGTATGGCCTGATTTTTTTGGCCGCTGCGACTTCCACTGGTTTACCACGTCCTTTGTGTGATGTAGTTACCTGTGTGATGTTTTACCGTATCCTCTCGGTACTTTGGTAGATATAGGGAGGGCTGATTGTTCATGTGTTTTAGTCTGCGCCCGTCAACTCAATAGTCTCTCGATATGAACAGTGTATTGCTTAGTTATGAGTGAAATGCACCTTGATTATATATAAAAGTGTGTCTCTCACCTGATGCTTCACGTATTTCAGTTTTTGAATCTGTCTGATGGTGCTGCTGGAATCGTTTCTGATGTGGACCGTCCATCCTTCCAACCTACTGTCGTCGTGGACGTCCAGTTCAAGTCGCATATCTCTGATCATCGCATTAGTCAGGTGTAGTAGGATGTCGTGATGGTCAGTACTCGTGCTGAAGCATGAGACAATTTGACTGTAGCGTTATGTGTTTATGTTGTCAGTAGCTATGGAATGCCTTACCTGATTGATTGGATCCGACCGTCGATAGTGAAGTTCACTCCGGGCTTGCTTAATCGCAGGAACTCGGTTTCCTCCAGTTGGATTTCTCCAGGTATTGCGAATGCTGCCACAAGCGTGAATCCAGGCACGACGTGGGTTGCAGTGTGGGGTGGCTCGAATAGTCGGACGTCGATGGATTCTAGCTAGAGTCATCAATGTAAAGTAGAGCATTCGACTACAGATCATGTTTGATTTGGCGTTAGTTAGCGAATGGGTCACTTACAATAATTTATAAAGTAATCGGGGTTATACACTAAATTTTAACCTTTTCGTGCCAATTTGCTTCCTTGCGAAGTTTATCCAGCTGTCCCTGTTCCAGTTTTTCATTCAGTATTACGCCCATGATTTGTAGTTGCATGTGTCTGTCCAGAGATTCGTTGACGTTGGCACATTGGCCGATCTTGTTGAACTCCAGCAGCTCTTCATCCGTCAGTTTCTGGATAAAGAATCGTGAATTTGATGTACAGTGCTTAGAATTCTTGAGCTGATGAACCTTAATTTCAATTCCGACCTTCATGTTGTACGGTGCTGCACCGTATGGGCAGAAGCCTAGTGCCTTCAAGTTGACCACCTCGGTCCCATGAAAGTGGCAGAGATCACCATTTTGCAATTTCTGAACGTCGTTGTCGGAAAATTTGTCGGAGGTCCACACGCCTTCGTGGTCAGACAATGCGGTGCGTTGAGTGTTCCCGATCACGAATTTGCCTTGCTTCCTTGCGTCTGTTTTCTCGGTTGAGGATTGGTTAGGTGCGGGCGGTTCGTTCGCGTCATCCTTGGTTTCGACGTTCTGTAAGAATTCGAATTAAGGTTGTGGGTTTGCAGCTTAGGTACCGATATGCATTGTAGGTCACTCAAATTGTCGGCATCTCAGGTTGGTTCAAGGATCCTTAAGTTGTATGCTGTTATAGCTTAGTTCCAGGGTCTGTTCCGTTTGTGTAAGCGGCAACCTCTTTATCTATGGGTTACAACAGTTTGCTTGGGTTTACTAAATTAAACTAACGATTATGGCCAGGCTGTGGATCGTTTTTGGTGGTCTGATGGCGTCAATGCCGATGATCGTAATAGCCGGCAATTGCGTGCCTTTCTTTCGAATTGATTGAGGCAGTCGATGTAGGATGTCCTTGGTGATTGCGATCTGTTTGAATGCGACTTGCGCGTCCGTTCGACAGACTCGATACAGCGACTCGACGTTGCTCTGACACTGGTATTTGCCGTTGAATGAGAATTCTTTGGCGATCAAGGCAACGATTCCGGTGCTGGTCTTGCCGGTTGTTGGGTCGTAGTGTGTGGACTCAACGGTCACTCCTGCGCGGCGGGCATGGTCCTTGATTTGATCCAGCACACTGGTGTCGAATTCGGACCAAGACCGTTGTGTAGCATCGCGAACGACGTCAAACGTGACACTTTGACGTGATCGTGGGTTTTTGATCTTGGGTGCAATGTACGCGATCGCGTATTGACTCTTTGGCGTGTAGACGTACGCGACGTTTGTCCCAGTCAGTGTCAGATTTGGATCATTGCGTGGTGGGTCCGGGTCAGCTGCGTCGTTCTCGTTGACTCGCTGGCGTTTGACTGTTGGGAACGTGTGTCGAGCACCACCTTGTCGTCGTTGCGTGGGTAGTGCCTTGTCGTCAACATGACCGTCAGGCGCTTGTGTTGACCCTGTGGGTGAAAACTTAGAATTTTATTCGATTAAGCCAAGTTTGGTTTCGAGATCGTTAGTCTATTACTTATTACAATTAAACAATATCGCTGGAAACTCAACGGTACCTGTTGACTTGGTTTGCGTTTCAGCGACTGGCCTCTGGTGCTGCGACGTGTCTGCCTCGAAATGCTGTTGTCTGGATTGTATTGGTGGTCGCTGTGGTGGTCGTGGAGTAGCACAGTGCGATGCGCCATATGGTGCCCATGGGAATCGTGCCGGTGGTCTGGTGGGCTGGAACGTGCCATATGCTGGTTGGAAGAGTGGTGGAGGCACGCCGGGCGGCCGAAATGATTCACGAGGCCGATTCGGTGGCATGTATGGCATAGACGGGCCGTGCGGCTGGAACGGTAGTTGAAATGGACCGCATGGCTGATTATTGAATTGTGGTCGATAATATCCAGGCGGCTGATTGTTGGATGGTGGTCGAAGCCATTGGGGGCGTGGTGGTAGACAGGCACGAGTCGGTGGTTGCGCAAACGGCGTCGGTGCTCGGATTTGCGAATAATTTGAGTGATACATTTTGATCAGAATAGTCGTTCAGACTTGCGCTCGAGATTGAATGGTCAGCTAAAGTGTGTTTTTCAAAGTTTAGTATCGCATTCTTATCAAAAATAGGAAAAATTCCGAATGAGCACGTCCGCGCACAAGTGTACATAAGTACATGGCAGTGTGCCGTACAGGACTTACTGTCCATTTTTAATGGTGAATTAAGTAGACAAGGCGGTTCGCAGCATGAACGTACAGTACATCTATTTATTAGTGTAGCAGGTTGATAACTAAGAGCAGTGATATTGAACCAAGCCTTATTGTTCGTTGGCTAAATTGTTAGTGCACTAGTCATATAACCAGTGAGAATGGCGTTGCGTTGCGCAAACAAGCACAGTGTGAACGTTAAAATGATATATATATCAGAACGCGCAACAGTATGGTTGTCCTGCCAGCTTACATTCATAGAAAGGATCTGGTTAGACCTAACATACATGGTACCCGAGAAAGGTTGAGCTTGAAATTCAGGATTATTTAAGGAAACATCTATTTGTTACTACGATTTAATGAGTTGAATTCAGTGAAGGAATGATTAAATGAGCTGGATGCGTTGTATGAGGGTTGAATTTCAAAACGCATGGCGTTAGACACGGGTAACACGATTAGGTAATGTTTCATTGGCCAGTGATAGTTATGGAGATACCTATACGTGTGTGGCATACATATGTATATATACATGTGTGATGTTTCATCCGTAAACACGACACTGAAACACTCTATGTGCAATTTATCTATGCATAGGCTGATGCTTGGTGCTGTGAACTAAACCTATGTGTGTACGTTATTCATTGGACTACGGTAAGTTAGCACCTGTCACACTTGAAGACTGTATAGCCGGCTGGTTTTAAGAATTTTGAGATGGGGTTGCCGAAAGTTAGTTTGCAGATTAATAAATTTTCCTTAAATCCAACGAAATATGGTGATCCCATTGCTGCATTGACTAGTGTGCGTCGCGTGCATCACTTGACCTAAACGTTAAAGCCGATGCTTGTGACGAAAATTGGCGTCTAATAAAGTTTTGTTAAGTTGCATCAGTCACGGCAGTGGTTGGGTCGACGCTAAATGATATTCGTCTAACAATATGTAACAGATTGGAGAGTTTACGTTAGACAACACGTCGTTGGCTTAAAATGAGTAGTTGGACATTGACTTACTCAAAAACTTTGACACGACACCCGAACCGCACAGTTCCGCTCGGGGCACCGCACCGACGGCACGCGCCAACCCGTCCCGTCATCTGGTTTTGGGCAACAG